>JAIKVB010000142.1:0-39956 GCA_024679045.1 Phytophthora brassicae | reverse complement strand
ATCTGACAAGTTGATTAGCATGTTGTGCATGCACACGGCGCTTTAACCGCTTTGCTCTGCGTTTAAACCGGTTTGCTCTGTGATTTCGTAATCATATTTTCAATTTCAAATCTCACTTTTCATATTTCTAAAAAAATCCGCTTTGCTCTGGACTATCTTCCGGCTGCTGCTGCTTGCCATTTGTCCTCACTGACGTGTAAATATAACACCCATCCTCCAAAAACAATAGCGTGCGTACCCAGTCTGTTGTGGCGCTTTAACCGCTTTGCTCTGCGTTTAAACCGGTTTGCTCTGTGATTTCGTAATCATATTTTCAATTTCAAATCTCACTTTTCATATTTCTAAAAAAATCCGCTTTGCTCTGGACTAGCACCACTTTGGACCGGCAAAGGTGTAGTTGTGGTGGCAGTTGCATTCTGTCCGTCGGTGTACATTTTTCCAATCGTTGTATCATACAACCCATACGATATGCTAATAGCATTGCTACAGCGCGACCAAAGGTGTCGCGAACTTCTGGTTGCTTACGAAAGCTGTTTGAAGAGTTGACTGACTTCACTTGGTTGTTTTGTTTTCTCCCCAGATTGAACTTCTAACCTATAAGACGTTAATGATCCTCACTTTCATTAAGTGCTCACTTTCTCCGCCGCATTTTAGCCATGTGCGAGCGCTAGAATATGAAGTGCGGGTACGAACTGTGTCCAGTGCTGCTGCTACACATACGCTCTGAGCCGAGCAGCAACATAACTAAGTGCTGGAAAATGCTACTGTACTTCGAAGTAGAACACTGGAGTGCTTTGTCTTGTAGGCGGCATTCCGAAGTACACTTGACCTAAAGTGGACCCAGAACCCGCTTAGGCTGAGCCTCAGCAGGCTGCTGGTTATGCAGAGATCGCAACAGCAGTGGTGAACAAACTTACTTGAGACTTGTGCGCTCTAAGAGATTGTTCATGCACTTTGAAGTACAGTACGCGAGTTCGTTACACATGGCTACATTGTCTTAATTCCAATCAAAAATTCACTTTATAAATCTGGACTTCAGTCAATATGGGGGGTGGCCAGAATGTGACGTTGGAGTTCCTGCAAGGCCTCAGCGACGCGGGCAAGACAAAGGAGCTGGAGTCTGCGATGGCGTGGTGCTCCACCAAGGATTTGCGCAGGTTCTGTGGAGGTTTGGTACGTGTGCGCAGTAAGGAGTACGCAGCGTACCACACGAAAGCAGGGTACTCGGATCTGTTGACCCAGCTCTTGCGCGCCAAGAGCGCTAGCAAGGGACTCGCAATAGGGACGGATGTATTGTCTATCGTTGTGATCCCCGTGGAGCGAACCAGGAAGACCAAGAACTGCACTTTACGGCTGCTCAACGTGCTTTTCTCCGACGTCATGGCGCCGATACTGAATAGAATGAACATGGAACCTACGCAGGACGAGCTGACTACTGGACGTGTGGGTGGCAATAATCCATTTTGGGTCAAGTTCAGAGAGGAATTTGTCAGCAGTAAACCCGAGTACGCTCGCGTGGCATTTCAGGAGAATTGCTTCTCTGGATTTAACCTCTCAATCCCAGTGCCGCACTCTAGTACCAAACTGAGTGAAATGTGGTCGGAGCTGTGGGCAGCATACAACAGTGTTCTCATCCGATTCACGCACTCGACGGACGGCGAAGCAAAGTTTGCAGATTGCTGTTTCAGTCGGAACGATATGCTTTACATGAGACGCTGGCTCAACATCAAGCCAAATCTGCTGTCCGAAGTCTACGCAAAACTTCCTTCTAGCATCGCGCTGGATAGTATTTCGTTATCGACGCCAGTTACTGGAAGTATTGGAGTTGCTAGTGTCGGTACCGAGCGTATCAGTCTAAAACACATAGCCCCATCTAGAAAACGTTCGCGCAGTGCGGTAGGTCGACTTTCGAGGGTGGTGCAGTCGGCAGCAAGTCCAGACATCCCCAAGAAAGACGCTGAGCGAGCCTTCTTGATGCAGTCAATTAAGCACGCTTATGAGACTTTGACACTGGCTCGTGACTTGGATCTAGGACAAGAAGTCGAGGAGACTGTGCGGATCGAGCTGCAGAGTTGCACACGGCGTTTGAGGAGAATTCAGCAGGAAGAATTAGAGGATGATAACGCGGTGGAAGAGGAGGAGAAAGAAGACCACTAAGCGTGATTTGGGTAGAGCTTGATTAATATTGAAGTGGTGGCTCAGGAGGTATTGTCACTGGCGGATCTTCTATACAATTTTTACTAGACCAGCATTCCTACTTTGTGGCATACAGTACGCAATAGTTGCCGATACAATGGGTGCAACTTCAAGCATACACTCAACCTGCTTCAGCTTCCGATCGTGGTCCTGCCATGTCACATTTGTCGGCGATATCGACCAGCGCTTGCTGTACCGGCAGCTCCGATTTTATCGCATCCGGCCATCCGGTTCGCATCATCGCGGCGCCAGATCTCAGCTCCGAGAAGGAAACGGTGGTACTCCACAGTGTCCACGACCTGTTCAAAGCCTGCAACACCGGCATCATGTCGGTGTTGCCGGGCAGGGCATGCGGGTGCCGCAGCGAGAGACAGCGCCAATTACTCGAATTTGGGGTGCATAGGTCGGCGAATATCCACAAAGACCCAACTACCAAGCAGAAACGAGCCGAGACAAGTAGCCACTGTGGATGAGTGTGTGTGTGTTTGCCGATGGCGACTTTGCCGCTGTTGGTCCCTCCTGCCCTCTTTATCTTCGTGGCTGCACTTCCAACCAGCGAGTAAAGCAAAGCAAACTCATTCCACAAATTCCTCTCAAGCGCCACAACCAAGAAAAACAAGACACTGTCATGCTCCCGCCACCTTCGCTCACCATTATCCAGATGCAAATGCAGGAATCTGCAGCCGACGTGCAGGACGTTCCGTGTACGTGTGGGGCCAAGGACTTCAAGCTCAAGCGCAAGCAGATGAAGAACCTCGCCAAGGAGGATACAACAGAGGCCAAGCAGGTCGCTAGCGGTACTGACTCGCCCAAACTGCACCGCAGTCTGTGGCGCAAACTGCTGGGCCAAGGCCCAAAGTGCGTCTGCCCGAAGCAACGCAGCAGCTCCAACTCTGGGCTTATTGAGATTCCGCACGAGTACGTGGGATGCACCGCGGTGACAGTGGCTGGCAAGCGCGTCCCGTTTTCAAGGGATATGCAGCAGCAATACCGCAAGTCATGGACGCCACTCGACGCCATTGATGAAGACGAATAGTTTAGTGTATCAACCTAATGTTAAAGTATTCGCCATAGACGCATTCATTCTGGTTATATGTCAAGTCTTTAAAATACCACTGGGGTTTCCTGTCCCGCAATTCGCCTCAGTAGCCAATCGTACGGGATTGTGAGTTGTTGTATGGCACGACGCGTTTTTGGCGTTGGCGTAGATGTTGCGCTCGTCTCGCGCTTCGAGCGGAGCTTCGCGCGCTTTGGGGAGCGACTCTTGAGACGTGCCTTTCACCCGGTCGAGATCGCTGAGTTCCACGCGCGTCCAAGAGGCGAGCAAGCGATGTTTCTGGCGTCCAGGTGGGCGGTCAAAGAGGCGACATTCAAGGCATTTCAGCGCTATCGTGTGCTGTTCCCAGAGATTTACGCAGTACGAAGAGGTGTTGAGGGTCCTCCAGTTCCTACGTCGCTGCCTGTGACGGAGAATTCCAGGGCGCTGCGATTGCAGTTCTCGGGTGAGACAGACGCGCTGGCCACGCGACTTCAATTGGTGGTAGGAAGAGGAAATCAAGTTGGAAATGGGGTCCTCACTCACTGGCTTTTGGTGTGTTTTGTAACAGGAACCTCATGTATCCATTTCACATGACGGAGACTACGCAGTGGCTTATGTGCTTCTCCAGCAAAAGATAAATGATATTAAATCAAGTTGATGGTCTCAAGTGCAGGTTCTCGTATACTTTAAAATCGTCCTCACTTTCCTAGATTGACTTCCAACTACTTCCAGTCTAGAAAGACTCTTTTCGGATGCCTCGGCCGCTGTGGTCTCCGTATATTGCACGGATGAGGCCGATCACGCGCTCCACCGCAGGCAACGAGAATGTAGCAGCAGCCCACGAGTCCCGACGTGCTTCCTGCAGCAGCTGATCCCATTTATCGCCGGCCAGTGCGTTAGCAACGCCACGGAATTCATTTTCGTGTGCCTGGCCTGCTGTGTGAGGAATTTTACGTTGGGAAAGCCAGAAAAGATACGCGTTGGGAACGCGTTCGGTGGCGTCGCGCTGATAGCGAGCCAAATCATGTGCAATAGAGCCTTCCCACTCCATGTACTCGCCAATACGAGCGAGGAAGTCCAACCGCTCAGGTGTCACGAGCTCCGACGCCAATGCCAACGAGTCAATCAGCAACAATAAAGTTGCTTGCCATCGAGTGGCTTGAACTGCCACATACGCCAAGAAACGCTCCTCAAGTGGCTGATCGGAAGCAGCAGTGGTGTCATCGGAGAGTGTCCCTAACTCGTAGCTTCTCACGATATCATTAAGCAATTCCCACTGCTCTTTCACCAGTCGAACCCGCAACAATTTGTATGGCACTTCCTGCTCGATGTGGTAATGCAGCACCTGCCATAACGCGAGGAATAATGGCAATCCCGTGGATAGAATTTCGTCACCGGGCTCCACACTATCGACCATTAAATCATGGAAAACCTTGGCATCCAACTCGTGCATTTCGCCATTATTGGCGCCACTTGCTGACCCACTGCTCACCTCCAAAAGCTTTCGCATAAATGTACGTACCTTCTGTGGACGCACCTCCATCAGGCGATACGCGAGAATATTAATGAGAATGGACAGCAATTGCAGCTTGTTCTGCAGTCCAATGTTCGACCTTGAAACCAACAAATCACTCTCCGAACTCGACGCAGAAATGACGATGGATCGCATGGACGCTAGGAACTTGAACATCTTTTCAAGTTGGTTGTACCCTTTATCACCCAGAAGTTGCTGCTGCAACTTTGTCAACGCATTATCGGCCTTCTTGACAGCACTCGGCGCCATGATGGCGATGTACTGCGGGTGCTTGTTGATAGCTTCAAACGCAATGTTCAAGCTGATCGTTCCTTCCAGTTCTGGGATGGGGATCTCCACGTAAAACATGGACGGCAGTGTCACGGAAATTGGTGAGAGTGGTGGTGAATTACTCTTAATCTCCGAGAACACAGCATGAGCATGAAGATACTCTTTCGCCGTCTCCACGTTAATAGACTTACGAAGCAGCATGTAACTGCACACCTCCGACACGAGCTCACTGGGTGCACCGCCAGCAACAGCGATATTTCTTGCGTGAAGAGCCATGTGACCCTTCTGGATGCCTGTCACCGCAATAGCGCGAATAGCTGCGAAGTTCTGTGCCAGTCCAACACTAACAATGATACCGCTTAGGTTACGAGCCGTTGGTCGCTGAAGAATCGTGTGAGTGGCAGTGTAGCCTGGGTGGGTCATCAACGCTCCACCTTTGGATCCAACGGCAATCGGCATCTCCAAGCTGCCACGCAGCACTCGAGTTCCGGAGCCGTCACGGGCAAGACCGATTTCATAATGTGAAAGAGACGTATACTGACCTGAGCGACTAGCGTAGCAATGCGCCGCTGACTCAATGGCGCGCCAATCCTGACCGGTAGCGACAGCCACCGCATCCACACCGTTCATAATCCCCTTGTTGTTGGTCACTGCACGATACGGGTCGATTGCAGCAAAATTGTAGGCCTCAATAATGCGGTTCGCTACGTCTTCACCATCCACTCCCTTCCAGCCAAGTTTCTTAATAGGGATCTCAAACACTGAGCGAGCACGACGCTGCATACAGAGGTTGGTGAGGATCCGCAGACCGACGCGGCTTCGTGTGAGCTTCGACACTTCTTCCGAGAGTCCTTCAGCAACAGTGTTGACAATATTGGCACCCATAGCTTCACATACATCCACGTCAATGTGTACGATCAAGAACTGTGTCTGCGGCTTAGACGCATTCACCACCAGCTCATCTTCACACGGAGTGTACCACATATTACCATTAAAAGCAGTAGCAGTCGTTCGTGCGGCCTGACTAACCACACGGCAGTAAATGTCGACGGCACCGCCACCTCGTTTCTTCATGTTCGGACACAGCGTTCTGTTGGCTATAGATAAAAGTCGTTCACGGTGGCATTCAATGGCTGCAATAGCGGCCGGAATGTCCACTGTGTCTACAAGTTGGATCTGTGACGTCATGACGTTGCCCGACGTTGCCGTGTGAAAGCCTCCGCCAGCTGCAGCCACGAGCTTAGCAGCACTCGATGCCGCTGCCACCACCGAAGGTTCTTCTACTGCCATAGGCACCGACAAACTCTTGCCATCGATGACAAAATTCAAACCGAGACTGCACGAGGGACAAAAAAAGAAAGCACACTACAAGTGAATAAACACTTCAGATCATCTTAACAGTCGCAAACAACTCACCCCAACGGAATTCCCAGGACGCCGATACAGTTCTCAATCATGAGGTTGGCCGTGCGAAGCGGCAGCTCTCCAAGCTTTGCAGCCGGATCAGTCAACGGCAACTTGTCAGTGATTGCATCACCACCATTGTGTTGCTGTGTCTTGAGGCTCTTGAGACGCGGGTACATGAGTGCCAGCACATCCGAGCGCTCTCGCAGTGTCTTGTTGTAGAAACCGGACCAGATTGAGGGCTGCGGCGCCTCTTGCGGTTTGGCGGCGTCGGCTCCCCAGTTCTCACTAGCGTCCTGACTGGGCTGCAGTGGTTGAAAGTGCTTCACACTGCGTCTCTGAAGCTGTGCAGCCAGTGCAGCCACTTGAGCGGCCTTGTACTGCAACGTGTCATCAGGCAGAAGGTCCTTTGCGGTCTTGAGGGTGGAACGAAGTAAATCCAGCGTTCGGTCCAGCGCCGCGTGCAGATCCGACCTGGCGAACGACATGAGGGCGTCTCCATCCGAGAACTGGTTGGTCATGTGTATTAAGGCGACAATGGAGGAGTTACGAGAACAGGACACGGGATGCCTTGGGCATGCGGCGGCAAATTGAAAAGTGACGCACAGGACCGACGTGGGGCTGTCTCACTTAAGCTGTTTTCGGCGCAAAATGGGACGCGCAACGTAAGTATCTTAACGCAACATAAGTAAGGCTCGCTTCAGGTACCGGTATTAATAATATAAATACATGTAATATTAAAATAGTGTGTACTATAAATACCAGCATGCTGTGCAACCAGGATTGCAACCCCGCTGATTGGTTAATAATATGCATGCCTGTCAGTGACAGTGTTGAAGTGCGAGATCGTTTTTCTGAAGGAACTCGACGTCAGAGTACAGCCTCCAGTAATTTCACTTGTGACATTGTTTTTTAACCTAAAACGGACCTAATATAATGTTTATCTGAGTTTTTTTAGGTCTTTTAGAGCATCTCCACCGGACTTATCTGAAGTCTTAATCAGGCTTTTACGTCCTGAAAATTTAAGATAAGTCTGCATCGAACTCGTTTGCTCCCACCGGTAGGAACTCTCGCCGAGTTTTAAAACCCGCTGACCAATGCCAACAAAGCAACAGAAGCGAACTATATGCTCGAAGGCCTCGACGACTCGGACGATGAGTACCGGTACCGGTACTATATCACCTACTTGGTCAGGAGAGACACCACTCAAGAAAGGCGAAACCCGAAGGCTCTGTCCCCGGGAAATGAGCAAACAAGGAACGAGAAAGAGCTGTGGGGAGAGCGCTTGGGGAAATTTTTGAAAACTCGACTTACGACGACCGTACGTACCGTATGCTATTCTCCTCTTCTGTAATTCAAATTTACGGCTTACCTGTGATCATGCTCCGCTTGTTTCCCTTGCTCAATACTGAACTCGTGTCAATCTGATTGAGATCCAGGACTTATTTTAAGTCTGAAATGCCATCGTATAGGTCCTGGTGAAGTTAAAACCTGCAATAGGACCTGCCATAAGTCTTGGCCGAGTTTTAACGGCGCTAGTTTTAGGTTAAAACCATCGTTGAGACCAACCGGTGGAGATGCTCTTAGGTCATTTTTAGATCCCCTTTAGGTAAAAAAACAATCGCCCCTTATGCCCGGCGCATGTTCAGATTACTACAGTGCATGAAAGTGATACTTCGAAGTATTAATACCATATATCTTATATCCTAAGCGAACGTCCATATCATTCTAAACATTAGCTGCTTGCAATACACGACTAAAATTTAGCTCATACTTCGAAGTATTAATAAAAGGTAATAATTATAATCGTAAGAAATATGGACACGCCGTGTGGAGGGAGCCACGATCCTGAATGGCACGTGTCTGGCAAGGCTGTGTGACCTAACGAGCACTGGGATATGTACAAGACTAAGGCAGGCCAACGTTTTCCCAAGGAGCTCATGAAAGGAGCGGCTGAAGAGCTGAATTATCTGGCTGAGGTGCGAGAGGGTGAAGGAGTGATCGTGCGTCGCCCTGAAGTGGAAACAACGACTTCATCCAGGCGGTTGAAACATCCAACTAAAAAATCGCACGCGGCCCTGCCATGAGATGTCCTCATAGTCTTCGGCAATGAGACCATAGCCTGGCGTTTCCCGCTCCTTCGAGTTCCGCCCGTACCGCAAACTCATCAAGGAAAATTTCCAGAAGGGAGGCAAATGAACGGCTGCACCTAAGCCACAGATGAGCGACGAGCTTTACAATATCGACTGCGGTGTCTCCAACTCGGTGGTGACTGGTTCGAGCCAACTTTTGATGCAGCCGAGTTTACCCGCATGGGCCGCGATATCTTCACCAAGTGATCAACGACTGTGGGAGAAGCACTGGCATCTTAAGGGTGATACCGTACGTGTCCAAACGCTTGGAAAAAAATATATAGAACGCAATCTAAATGGGATTATGACTACTTCTTCATCATAGCTGCTATTTACATCGTCATCGGAATCAACAGAGCACCCAAGCATTGAAGTTGCTCAACTAAATCGTTTACGGTAATCTTGTTGGTTTTCTAGTGGTCCTGCGCTTTAGCGCTCTGGTAGTGCAATGCCATATACATTTTTCAGTCCCGAAGGAGGAAAGTAGCCTACCAGGTACTGCAGACATCCGCAGCAGTATATAAAGTCGTACGTGACATTGATCTACAGTAGACAAACAGATTTCGTATACGGTGCTAACATTTTTTTCTATAATGAATATTTCCCTGCAGAGCTACTATGGTACAGTAGCTAGGTGACTGGCGTCGCACATTTTTGCTTTCAGACGAGTCAGTAGCATACCTGATCGTCCACATGTACGATAGAGTTCTTCATCCATCACGCCAGAGACTGTTCCTCCTCTTCCCAATCGTACTCGTCATAGGAATCGTCTGGCCGAGGCGACACAACGGATGTAGATACCACTGGGGTGTCCACTGTTTCGTTCTTTTGCTCAGTTTCTTCGTTTTCATGAGCACGCGAAGATGGTCGCAAACTATTAACGGGCAGGTTGGTATGACCTTCAGACAACGCAGGCAAACCCAACGAGTCGTAACTCTCTTCTTTTGCCAATAAAACGTCATCAATCGGACACTCCATATAGTCGAGAACTCCTGCGACCGCCGACGTGCCGTCAAGTCCGTACCCACTCGAGTACTCTACCGCGTCTTGAAGTTTCTTGCGTAGCAAAAGTGCCAACTCTTCTTCTAGTGCAAGATTGGCTTTATTTTCATCATGATTCTCTCTCCAGCAAAGTGATTTCCAGTAATGAGGGAGCTCTAGTGAGTTGTCACAAGTCTACAAAATTTCCAGTAATGAGGGAGCTCTAGTGAGTTGTCACAAGTCTACAAATCACACACCAACACGACCGTCCAGCTAGGTTGTAAATATCACATTAATACCACAATCAGAACTCAAAAGTACACGTACGTGAGCCTGTGGGAGCATTTGGAGGCACTTTTCGTGTTCTATCGCCGACACTGCGGTGAAAGGCATTTCTATCCGTAAAAACTACGTAGGAGCAGCCAAAACAGAAACAGCGTAAGTAAAATCGGAAGATAAATAAAAACCTAGATCTCATACCTCAGTACCACCCAACGGCAACGTGTCCACACCAGTTACAAACTTAATAAAGTTTCGTTTTAGCTGGGGCTCGAACGCGTTCACTACTTTCCAGAATCCATTCATTAGGGGTTCACAATTTGTGAGTTCTGTGTCCGCTGCAACTCGAAAAACGCTGGCAATATCAAAATCGTTGCCAATGCTCGTACCACTTCCACAAATACTTTCAGCAAGATCATTCTCAGTGATACCGACACGACTAAGTTGGTCGATGGTGATAACTTGAGTAAATCCGTTTCGAATCGAGTCGAGTTGCCATCCGTTCCCAGACGAAGGACCAAACTTCGCCCTTATCACATTTCCAATATATGTTTCAACACTCGTACTTTCATCCATACCTTCGATTCTTAAGTACTCCACGAAATCTGACAGTCTCATTTCTTTCATACTAGACAAAGAATTTGCTAGTTGTGGGTCGAGCAGTCTCAAGTCGTCTATATTCACACAATACTGAGGATTTAAAAGCAGTCGGAAGAAGAGCGGATGTATCCACAACTGAGTTGCACTAAAATGAGTGATAGCACTGGCAAAGAACCATCCAACAAAAAAGAGTAGAGTCCGAGCTTCGGGTGAGTCGTGCGTATTCTCATTGAGCCAATAACTCTCGGACGCTTGTACGTACTCAAATATGGCAGAAGTCGGTTGGAAAATTCGCAACCGAAAGACTGGAAACGTTTGAGATGTTACACTTCGATCAAGTAGAAAAGTATCATCTTCTCCACACTTATTCACCACTCGACTGATTGTTTCTCCGTCATTAGTATCCCATTCCAGGCGAAAGCCCGGACGTATAGCAACTGTAGCACCAGGTATTTTTACAATATTTTCGCTCGCAATAGCTTCGGTAACATCAACCTCCAACAAAGATTTACTTGTAGATATTTGTCTCCACTTTGACGTCATTTGCGGACCTATGAGCCCAAACCATTCTTTTAATGGGCCTTTTCCTTCTCCTTCTTCAACTTTTACTCCATTCACAAGCTTCTCACCGAACGAACTCTTAAAAAACGGGAAAAGTAAAAAGTTTGAGGATACTTTATCGGAAGAAAAATGGTTATGGGAAACGTAGTCCACGCTCGACTGAAGAACGTCGTCACGGTCACAAATTATGGTAATTTTAGGGAATACAGCAAACTCATCTTCATCATGTGAGTCTTGATTTGAGTGGTGGAATAATTTTACTGCAAGTAGCAGTGTTTTGCACAGAGGATCCAGTAGATGATATAGCTGACTTACAGGTAGTCCCATTGCTACTAAAATACTGCTCACCGAGTGCCAATTGTCGCGAAGTTCTTCTCTAGGTTTATTAACCAAATACGGGTAAAATACCTTTACAAGACGACTGAGACCAGCTGAGGGAGGCGGTTGATGATTTAACGAGGTGGCGATATCCTCATCAGACGATCGTAGAAAGATAAGGAGTGCTGAAGAAATTCGAAAGTATTTCCACGTAGATTCATCGTACACTTGACGCACGGCTTCGGCATTTTCAAGCAGCTCCTCAATCTCAATTTCAGACACCAACGAATTCGTTGACTCAAGTGAGTGTTGCAGGGCTGTTGCAACAGTAGAGGAGACTTCATCTAGCACATATTGGCACTCATTACTTAAATGCACTGTTAGATCAAGTTCTCGCGCCACCACGCTAGAGAGAAGGCTCTTTAAAGGTGATTCAGGTACAGCAAGACCGTACTGTTCCAGCATTGCAATTACAGATCCTTCCATGCCCTCACTGATTGATGAATGTGTCTGCAGCCTCTCTGTGATTAACCGCAAGTTACACCAGGATAGACACCCATGCACGTTGACCTCAGTAGGTCGATTCTCGTCTTCGAGGAATGCCCAGCGTTTGAGTTCATCGATTAATCTTTCCGATACGGTTTGCACACTATTAGCATCTGCAACAGGTTGATAAATTTCAGCATCAATCAAAAGATCGCTTAGTTTCAAATCAAACATCGGCGAGATGTCAAGGGCATTCCTAGTTCCATCAAAATCGATAGTAGAACTCAAGGCTGTGTCTAGCCTTTCAGCATCAGAATGATTGCTTGCCTTATCTTCCACGTCTTCATCAAAACTGTTTTCGTACTCTGAGGAATCATCTTCTTCTGTGTAAATGGTAGACACCTTTTCAGGCAAAACAGGCGTAACCATAGGTGAATCCTCGACGTGTTCAGAACCAAAATTCTCGTTTGGTGGAGCAGATTCTCCAGTTTGAGCACTTTCAGGGTTTTCAGGGGCGTCTTCTAACTGCGCTTGATTCCCGCCATTGTTACTCTCTCTTTCACCATTGTTACCGCCTTCTTCGGCATCAAAACTGTTGTCGTACTCTGATTGATTGTCACTATCCTTGGCTCGAGATGATAATTGCTCGTTTCCAGGCGTTGATTCCCTGATATGACCGAATTTATCCTGTCTTGCTGCATCCTCAACTGTACCCGTATCACTTACTACCAGCTCTGACTCACCACTTGCGTTTGCTTCTTCGTGTTGTGCTTTTGGCAGCCCCATTATCTCGGCTTCAGCAGCTTTAACGCTATTCCGATCAAACGCGGGCTCACAATCGTCCATCGAGTTATCTTCGTTCTCGGACTGATTATCTGCCAGCGCTTCCTCTTTCTCTAATTGTGCACCTTTCATTCGGGGGCTGTCTCCGTCTTCTAGCTTCACGTCGCTGGTCAAAGTATCGTCTGCTGTTACAATATTTTCACTTGGCAGTCGAAACATTAGCTCGTCTCTTTTTCTTTCATTGTTCTCGTCTTTTTCGGCATCATCTTCGAAGTTGTTGCCGAAGCTTAATTCTGTTAAAGCTGAATTACGTCCACGAGAAATATTTTCAGGCGAGAAATCGAGACTTTCATCAAGCAAGTCGACAAGATCCGCTGTAGATGCGTGGTCGTGGCGCTTTATATCCGGTTTGCTATCGATACTTCCATGTTCAGAAATTAACGTGTTATTCTGTACCTCAGAATCATCATACGCATCCAGTCCAGCACGGTCGATACTTGAATTTGTAAGTGTTTTAATATTTGTGCTGGTCCCTTTCTCCTCATGGCTGAAATCACACATACGACCACTAAGCGCGAGCATCTCCTTCGGTATATCATCCTTCGTGAACTCCATGATGATGGAATGAGCAGCTAATACGCGACCTAACTTTTGGTTCGGCTTAACCAGCAGGGGATTTGTTTGACTGAAACAGTCGAGATTCACTCCTCTTGCTTGCAACTCGGCTTCAGCAAAATCTAAGTCATTAGCCATTTTCAAAAAGTAGTTTCTTCCACGCCACAGGAAGGGAGGAGGTGTTCTGGTTATTCGAAACGTTTGTTAGCAGGCAACAGGTAATCTTAAATCATTGAGGTACGTACTCTGCTTGTGCACCAGCTTCTAACATCCATTCGACTAATGCTTCAACACATTGGATGCCGGTAAATTGCAAGTCTTTAGACAGTTGTTGTGCTAAGTTTGTGGCTTCGCGTGCATTGGTCATTGCACCAGAATTCGCTCCATGATGGATCAGTGGGCTGGAAGCAAGTGTCACGCCACCTCTGGATCGCAATTTGTGTTGTCCGATCGATGTGGGTGGCTCAATTGGTCGTGACGGAAGGAACAATGACTCCTGCACTGGTGTACATAGAATCAAAGCACTCAACTGGTACAACAGTGTTTCGCGAGCATCGATTGCTTTCAAAACTTTAAAGCGCAGCTTTTCCTCCTTCGTAGGCTGCTCAGCTTCCTATTTAGTAGTTAGAACATTGGAAGCAACACAATTAATTTATAAAAAACTTAGAGACGCTTACCAATCGAGACTTTGAAAGAGAACCCAGAGGGATTAACTTGCCGCTTGACGGCTTCTTTGGCTCACGGTTGCGCTTCCCACCACGTTTACCTGTTACGTGACTTATTAGTGAAAACAAACAAAGACTAAAAGCAGATATTATCACACCGTATTGCGCGCGCTCGTTGTGGATCTTGGACTCTTTCCCCAAAGGAGTTGGTGGGGTACTTGATGTAGGGGACAGCGTCGGCGGTTGCATTTTATTAACCATAGGCGATGGATTAACAGTAAAGCGGTCATTCCACCCCAGCTCGCGACGGGATAACTCTTCCTCTGATAATTTGACGAGATGGCGATGACCTCGCAGAGGATGCTTCAACTTTCTAGCATTAGTTTTTCTCGGATGCCGTTGGTCGAGTAAGTTCTTAGCCAGGGATTCCCGCTTTGCCGTCGCCATGTGGCCTTGTACACGTGCAATACGATCAAAAGACCTCCGTTGTCAGCCTACTCAATTGTGAAAAATAGATGCATGAAACTCCTCGAAAGATATTCAATCGACGCGGCTTTACGTGGGTGATCAGCTTGGCTATGTCAGTCTTAAATGGACCGTTCTGATGAAGAGTGACGTCTTCACGCGCAGCTGACATGAATATTATATGGACTAGTTCTCCTCACAACAAGTGTCTTTTGATGTCTTCCATCCAAAGAGTATCTGGCTGCAAATACACTAAAGACCCTAATCAGTGCTGACTTTCTGCCGTTTGATGTCGGCTTTGACAGCCAGCTTGCACTCCGCTACAGCCTCTAGCTCTTTGTCGATAGCAGCAGCCTGACTCGAGTCGCTCATCTTACTTCGCTCACGTCGCAGCTTTCGTTCTCGCTCACGTAATGAAATGAGTAATGTAAAATCTGAAGACGTAAATGCACCACCTGACTCAATGACATCATCCACAGGGACCTCCGACGTCTCGTGGAAATTAGATCCTCCGACGTAAAGGCCACCAGTGCAGAGAAGTACAAGCCAAATACCAGTAAAATGGTACGGACGAAACGACATTAAGTGCACCTTGAGCGTCGACTTCCACTGCTTGACGACGCTTCCCTGTTGGTTCGAGCATGGTTCACACTGCGGATAAAAGCGGAAGGTTGTCTTCCGACCCAGAATTCTGCGGAAAAACTGCTCGTCATTTCTCTTGGCCACTCTACACGACAACAGCAAGATACACGATGAGGATAAAAGAAGAGTTTTATGCATGAAGGAGTAAAGTACGAACAATTTTGGTGGCATGTGGTCTGCATGATATCGCACTCCTTTCTTGACTCCACAAGTGTGGCATCCATAGAGTCGACCGAATTCCTGAATAACCCCTCTCTCCACATTTGTAGCATAGTCAACAGTGGCTGGTAATGACGCTTTCTTGAGGTGGAACGCTCCGAGATCGGCGAAGGGTGAGGGCGCCAAGGCGCTCATGCGTCCCCCCAGCAGCTTAAAACACAGTAGTCCCATCACCATATAAACAGGATACGGAGCTTGTGCGAGGTCTTCGCAGCGCTCTTTCACTTTGTTCTGCATCTGTCTCCAAGCCGTTGGAGGCTTCAAGTTCTTAGCTCCCAACACGAGCCAACTCCAGCTCCGTTGGTCATGAGAACGTCGACTTTGCGCCGCCAGCTCCTGGTAAATTTCCCTCGGAATAGACGCAAAATGCAGCGCCAAGACAGAGGACGAAGCCACCGCTGCCGCGCCCACTGCCTGAGGGAAAAGGAAGCCACTGGCTGAGCCAATACGCAGCAGCTTCTGAGCAACTTGCGCCGTTGAGATGCCGCATAAAAACAAGGCACCACCTGTAGTCGCGTCCAGTACGTGGGCAGTCAGCGCCTCATACACAGAGACTGAGCGATCGCTCGCAAAGTGGCACCGCAGACGCTGCAGCACCTCCGTCGTCCAGGACTCGGCCATCAAGAAAGAAAGTGAAATTAGTACTTAGCGCAAATTGAAGTGAGAAATGGCTACACTTTTGCGTGCTTGGGTATTTTTGGTACGAACTGGTAGAAATGGAGGAAGAGGAGGGCGCTGCAGTTGTATCGAATGGCGGTGTACTGCTCGACAGGCGCAAGTCGCTGGCATCGCAAATGGAGGAAATGGCCAGCGACGGTGCCTTTCTACGAGCCATTGAGAATAAAAGTCCGCAGATTAACGTGTGCCGCTCCATTCTACGCAAATCGACAGGAAAGCGGACGTTGGAAGACATTCACGTGGTGAGTGAGAAAGAATTGCTACTTTTAGAGACGCAGCTGATAAAGGTTTGAAGTGCAGTTAAAATCGTTGTTCGCGTCGTCCAAGCTGCTCGATTTTTTTTCCAACCTCGATGCTTGTGCGTATGATTATATGATTCCATTGCAACAATAAATAACAAGCAACGTCTGATGCTGACACTGTTGATTCTTGTGATTTTGATAACTTTCAGTCAAGGTGCAATGTTTCAACCGTTTTACGCTTTAGTAGAGCAATCTACTGACTGAAAGTTTGCCATTTAGCTCGATCGATTGTATCAATCTCTGGAGATAGTTACGTATCCTGAAAAAGGGACGTTCGTCTTTCACGAGGTTTGCCATTCCCCTATTATTTCTGCTATAGGTTTTATTTGAGTTGCATTGTTTCATTGTGTGGATCTTACTGTTGCATAGGGTGACGATGGTGACAGCTTCTACCTCGTCTACTCTGGTCGAGGTAACACAAAATTAAGAATATTCCAGTTTGTTTTTTTCGCTTCTAACTACAGTTGATGCACTTATAATAGTGGACGTGGTGAAAAAAGAAGTTAACAATCCGACTCGCCCGAATGGAGTTATTCACCTTACCTTCTTGAACCCAGGAGATACGTTTGGAGAGCGAGCACTGCTGTCTAATTCTGACGTACGCGCAGGTAAGTCATCTTACTTTACAACTTGATTAAATGGTGTTTGTCTCTAAATTTCTGTTGCTCAAAGCATCTGTGATTGTGGTGAGTGCTCCAACGGAGCTCGTATTTATCAACCGAGTCGTCTTCAGTGAATTACTGAAGGAATCACACGACTCAAGCAATCACACACTTGAAGTAACAAAACGATTCCGCAGCAATAAAGATATCGTGCGGAACATTTTCATGCGAAGCTCGACTCAACGATCCGAAAAGGATCTGAAGTTTGCTGTGGAGTATTTGAAGAGTGTCAAGTTCTTTTCGCGATTCTCTTTTGAAGTTCGGAAGCAGCTCTGCAAGGAAATGCGGCTCATCAGTGCTGTTTCAAACACCATTCTTTTTGCAGAAGGACAAGTGGGTCGGCATTTCTACATCATCTTTACAGGTTGCGTAGACGTATCTGTCCGTGCAAAGAATCGGTTTGAGGAAACAAAAGAGAACGTCGTGTCCAGGCTTGGTGAGGGCGAGTATTTTGGCGAGTTGGCACTCTCCCAAGCTGATGGTGTCCGCCGAGCTACAGTGGTGTGCACCGAATTCTGTGAACTTCTTGTGCTTGGCCGTGACGAATACGAACCAATGATCAAAAAGTACCAGAACGAATATCATGCTCAGTACGCACAAATGCTGAGGAAAAATCCATATTTTATTGGCCCTGAGTGGGATGACAATACTATTGAAGGCATGTGCTCTGTCATGACGGAGAAGTACATTCCTTTCAAAGGCGAAATCTGCAAGCAGGTATGTTCCTGGATTTTTTGTCGTTGTCTTGCTTAAGGCACCACTTTGCCTTATTCAGGTTACTGAGTTTTAAATGTGTATAGGGTTCACGTGCAAGTGAGCTTTTCATTGTAACGCGAGGAGAGTGCCGAATCATTCAGGAAGGCAAGCACCCGATCACTAATGCCCGGCAAAATTATGAACTGGGAAGATATGGACCAAACTCAGTTTTGGGCTGTGCAGAGTGAGCAATTGTCATTTCCTTGACGTCTAAATGAACTGGGAAGATATGGACCAAACTCAGTTTTGGGCTGTGCAGAGTGAGCAATTGTCATTTCATTGACGTCTAAGAGGGTTCATTTGTACGTACTTACATCGTTTTGTGCAGGGCGTCAGCAGGAAGATTCAATGACATTTTTATTCGCGAATACTCCATCATAGCTGAGTCTCCGATTAAGATTCTAGTGCTTTCGCGGTTCGACATTTTCCATCTCATGTCACCCGAGGCTCGAACTAGTCTCCAACGCTCTTCAAATGGATACATTCGCGAATCAGTCCAAAGTCGAGCGCTTAAATCGGTGGCGTGGGAGAAGTACAAAAAAACTTTCATCAGTAGCGTCATGGCGGAGAATGGTAGGGGTATTTCGGACAAAAGCTCAATAGCTATGCTTGGAAAATCACAGTCGGCTCCACTGTTGCCACTGAATAATTCAGGCACACTGGTAGATCCAGGTTCTCTCATGCTTGAGCGCCGAAGAGGACTTACCAAAGTACGTGTATTAGGATCGCGAGTGCATTCAGGTAGTGGTGGTTCAAAAGAATGGAGTGTCGGAGACGGTGAACGCAAGCAGGAGATGGTTAAAGCAGCAGAAGAAACACAAGGCGAGAGTCATTCTGTATCTACAAAGGGGAAAGAACGAGGTTCATCCCTTCCTCAAGAGAACGAGGACAACGTTAACACTCTTGCTGAATTATCTCGAACGCCTTCTGGGTCGCTCTTGCTGCAAAAGAACTCATCGACAGTCACCGAACTCGCGCTGAAATCGCGGCAGAAGTCTGTTAGAATGAAGTTGCCGCCAGTAGCGCAGGATGGCTCCACAACTAATTCGCTTTCTCTTTCGTTTGCTTGTGCTGAGTCGGATAGCACCAAATCACTAAACCGTCGACTAAAGAGCGTGAGTGCGATGGGAGAAGTAAAACCTGTTGAGAAAAGCGCACGGACGCTTCTTGCTGCAGTATCTCCAATCAATGAGGACGAAGGATCAAATCATCGAAAAGAATACCGAAGCGACTTGCGTCGTTGTGGTCGAATCAGAACGGAGAAAGCCGACACCATCGTCAATTCTTCCAAGAATGGGGCATCTGGAGCTTCGAATATTGCTACTGCAAACGCAGCCACAATATGGGATCCTGTACATGGCGTGTGTCAGCCTTTTGCCGTTTTGGGGTTCATGAAAGAGCAAACCGCCCGTCCAGCATCAAGAGGAATCTCCTTCTCACTGGCGGCAGCCAAGACAGGAAGATCCACCAAATCTACAGCGGCAGATCAGCTTCGTAAAGCCGCCGTCGCTGCTGTAAACGCTTCAGTGTCCATGGAGTTCTCACGCTTTCGCGTGTTCGGGAAATTCCGTGACATCGATGATGCGCTTAACTTGTTCCGACAAATTTGTGCCGTAGAGAAGACCGCAGGGATATCCGAAGGTCGAGATTGCAGTCGTTTTGCCATCTACAAAGAGGACGAGATGACGATGGCACTGGAGAATTTTCCTAGCGTTGACGTTGGCAATGCAAGACCCAAGACCGTGCAGTTTTGTGCGGCGGACCTACCACAAGCCACCGGTCAGCGATTCGCATGTGTCAGCGTCTTAGCTCAACCCACACGAGCCACATGCGTTGAAGCGATTGTAGTGCACGTGTATCAATGTTTCCCTACTCCACAGAGTGCGGTGAGGTTCGCTCGACAAGTAGCTGCCACTCTTTTGGCTCCCTGTGCCTTGAGTATTATACCGCTGTTCGAGTGGATTTCCTTGGCAGAAGTGGAACGATTTGACGCTCGTAGTAGCGACTTGGAGCAGGAATTGGAACTTGCCATGCGTCGTGGAGGACAAGAGAGCACGTGGAAGGCCAGGAAGGAGGCGATCAAAAAGGGGGTTCGTCATAGTAAGTTGAAGTCACCTTCAACCTAATTTTTGCGGTGTAACATAATATTCGCAATACAATCTCTATTTTCACTCTTGAATTGCAAGACGGTCGCCATGGCTCCCCGCACGGCTGTGACGCTCAACATCTACGACTTGGTGGAGGCCAACGAGTTCATGGCGCGTACGTTGTGTCCAGGTGGTCTTAACTGTGGTACTGTAGTAAGAAATGCTCTGAAATTTGCAGCTCTGGGGCTCGGCATCTTCCATAGCGGCATCGAAATAGCAGGCGAAGAATTCTCATACGCTAGCGGCGCTGGAATTTTCGCATCGACGCCCAAACAAGCGCCCGGTAGAACACATTGAAATAATAACGTTATAATGAGAATCTTTGTAGCTAATTTACTCTCTTACAGGCGCCAAGTTCCGGCAGTCTGTGGACATGGGATTCTTCGAAGGGAGTGCCCAGGAAGCTCAAAGTCTCGCCTTTTCCTTGAGTTCAGACTTTGAAGGATCAGCTTACAATCTTCTCACCAAGTAAAAGAGAAGATATAGATAGGATGTGTACTCTTAAAGAACTGACTTGTAGGTTATTCTACATGTACGTACAGGAACTGCAACACGTATGCGGACGCTCTGTGTCAAGTGCTAGTGGGGAAACCTATCCCAGCCTACGTGAACCGTGCAGCCTATTTGGGTTCGTTCATGAGCTGCCTCATGCCAGCAGACTTGGCAGACCAAGCGCCTGTTGGCGACCCCAACACGCCCACGCGAATCATGAATGGCGCCCCACGACGTTCCGACTATATCTACACGCCATTTGCAGGTGCGTTTGTTCTGGCACTTGATGTGGTGCTCGTAGAGTTAATATGTGGCACTTTGTAGGTTCTGGCCAAAGTGTAGGTGGCACTGCAGACGCATCGACGTCTTCAGAGTCATCTTCTGTGGCGAATCGTCGCGAGAAAGCTCGGCTGGCAGCTTTGCGGCGAATGGGCGAAGTAGACGAGTAGATCCGAGAAATCCGTACCGAGGTGCAAACGTTTTCATGCATACAATCGTTGCTGGCTAAATATGAAAAATCTTTACGAGCAGGCTTTTATGAGAGGGAGTTTCAGCAAATTGTTCTTGATCTTTTGAAGAGAACAGACGTGATTCTACTGAAAAGCTTTTTAATACAAAGGAGCACGATGGGGAAGCCACCGTCGCCGAGTAAGAAAGGTAGTGGACACAATGGAGGTCGCGCTTTGTTTAGCGCTAGAAATTCAGATAACGACTCTGGATCGGGTCCATTTGACAACCCCGAAGCTGGAGGGACATCATCATCGACACCTCCACGTGCCGTGAGCACAATTGTGAGTCGTGAGACGGCAACACATGAGGCTTTTGCTAAAAGGTGATGGTGATAGTATCTTAGCTAAGATTTGTTGCTCTTCCACTAACTTTTTTAATGATTAGTCGAAAGGATGATTTCGTGTACGCCCCTACTAGCCATTACTTGCACATTTTGAACGATCATTGTCTATGGGACCGAGAGGCGCGATCAGCGCTTTTGGTAGTAGTTGGCCAGCCTGGTGATGGTAAATCGGCCCTGCTGGCAAATTGGGCAGAAGAGCGTAGGCGATCGAGTAAAGGGGGACGAGAGCTTATCTATGAGCACTATTGTGGTTGCTCATACGATAGTGTTAAACTCTCGCTCTTTTTGTTTCGACTCATGAATCAACTGAAGATTTCGTATAATTTACGAGACTTTGAGCTTCCGCGAGAACATGAGGAAGAAAAGTTGAAGTTTTCTTTTAGTCGTTGTTTGGAGGCAGCGGTTGGAAAAGGAGAACACACCAGAGGACCCGCACCAAAGCGAAAACGGTACGTTTCATCCACTTGTGATACTCTCACGTGATGTCTAAAACGGAGATTGCTTAGTATCATACTTGTTCTAGACGGTATAGATTGTATAAGGACTGAAGACGGGGGAGATTCTCTATCCTGGCTTCCAAACACTTATCCACCGGGAGTTCGTATTATTGTTTCCGCTACACAGGACAATGTAAAGGGGATGAAATACCTTCAGTGCTGCCAGAAAGTTGCTCGCCAACCTGCCACATACGACAGCGAGCAAGTTAAACTAGATTTAAATTGTTAAAGATGTGTACTTACTAACGTTTGAATGTCAATATGTGGTTAGTGGTGATTTAATTTATGACTCAACATTACCTTCAATGGACAACGAGTCGCACACAATTCGAGAGCTTCGTCGCCGTAATGCAGCATTTATGGTAGCAGAACCGCTTGACGAGGTCTCGTGCTTGGCAATTATGGAGGTAAGTGGGCTTTGCTTTACTTCTATTCGAGCTCTTACAATATTACGTCTGTGATGTGAGTAGATGTATGAGCACAAGTGTTTTCGTGAGCTTGACTCTGAAGAAAAGCAGCTGATTGTGACTGCTCATGGAAGCTCAAGTCCGATTTACGTGAGATTGTTGCTCAATGGCCTTGAGCTGTTTGATTCGACCGAGATTGGACATCGCCGAGAATGGCTTCAGCAAGCCTGTGAAAGCAACCAAGTAAATGCTGTCTATGAACTTCTGATGAAGCAGTGGAACGCAATTCTGCTCAAGGACTTGTTTACTGAGCTACAAGAACAAACGGTAGTGGTCGAGGCTAGCACATTGAGCTCCTCCCATCTTGGAATGTCTTGTGATCGGAATGGAACAGACAACGTTCGACGCTCGCATAAAGGATCAACATCTGAATCAGTTGCTGGCAAGAACAACAGCAACAGTGCTGGTTTGTCGAAAACGAACGCTCTGTGTTACCCCATCGAGCACGGCGAGATTGAAAATCTTCGGATTTCGATTGAGAAGCGCTCATTTTTGGTTCGACACACTCTGTCACTCCTGGCAGTGTCTCGTTATGGACTGTCTGAGAACGATTTTGTTCGGCTATTCGGTGATAATGTCTCGCGATACATTGCTCAACAGCTATTGGATCTTCTCAAACCTCACTTGATGACAATTAGGCGCTACGACTGCGTACCAAATCCTCACGCTCATTTCAACACCACGATATCGGCTATCAATACTAGCAAATGCAGTGACAATCAAGATAAAACTACTGAAGCAGTTGTGCTGTATGATCTGAGCCATAACCAACTCAGGCTCCTAACGCGGTATGGCTTTCTGCGAGACGATCAATTACGCAATTGCTATTATCGAGAGCTTGCAGTGTATTTTGAATCGATGGAGGCGTGTCAACGTCGAGTCGATGAGCTTCCTGTGCAGCTTGAGCGGTGCTCCATGTGGGGTGTATTGCAAAATGCCCTTGTGAATATGAAAATGTTTCAGTTATGGTGGAGCGAGCGCAATCGACAAGAGTATTTCTTTTACTGGATCGTACTGTCATCAAACTGCTCAGTGCACGATCCAGTAGATGATTTCATTCGATCTTTGGACGAGTATATTGCTCAAGAAGCCCCAAGTGCAGAACAGTTATTGTCAATTTTCCTCACTATCACGGACTTCCTTCGAACGTGGCAAAAAGTTAACGAATCTCATGTGTTTAATCTCGTTCTTAACCGGCCGAAACCACCTCAATTACAAGAATTCCTTACTAGCTTGGGCAGCTTTTCGACCTCAAATCTAGCGGAGAATGAGACTGAACGAATCCAGAAGGAAATCGATGCTTTAGTTATTCACCAAGAGGATGGGTACTATGTTCGAAGATGGCTTTGGACTCAATTCCCGCTGATTGGCACTGCATTCGAAAGCCGTGTTTTCCGCAGTGTTGTGAAGGAAATCGATGCTTTAGTTATTCACCAAGAGGATGGGTACTATGTTCGAAGATGGCTTTGGGCTCAATTCCCGCTGATTGGCACTGCATTCGAAAGCCGTGTTTTCCGCAGTGTTGCCTCTAGTCGAAATTCTATCCTTAAGGAGTCTACTTCTGGCACCCGTGATGATTCTGTCAGTACTAATTCACCAAGCCCAGGGAAGATTTCTTTTCCGTTGTTTATCAAGAAAGGAACAGCAAATAAAACGCTGCAAAGTCCGGTTGGTGTTGTGCTGCCCAAGGGAAGCAGAAAACATTTAGTTTCTACAAAACGTCGGCTTTTACATAAACTCTTATCTCCTCCCGGGGGTGAAAGTGTTGTGGATAGTGAGATGGGGATGTTAGAGTTTTTGTCAGCAAAGAACAGCGAAGGGTCTTTAGGCTCCGTCTCCAAATTGGAGGTTTGTGCTTCATGACAAGTTGCCTTTAGGTATGTCTAATAATTGTTCGTTGCTTTTGATGCTAGAGCCAACTAATGGAACTCCGGATGAAGTATGACCGGATGAAATTTGTTGCACGCGAAAAGAGCGAAGCACTTAAAACTATTGAATCACGTGTACAGGATGCTAAAGCAGAAATTACTGCAGCGGGTCAAAGCGCTTCACATATCGATGAACTGCTCGAAAACATTCGCAACACGAATGCTGACGCTACGCTTGGACGAATGCGCAGTGATTACTACAAATTAATCCTACGCCACTGCGAACTGAATCCTGCTCGTGATCCAAAGACAATCGAAACTGCTGAAGCTGCTGTCGCCAAGCTGAAGCGCGAGATCGTGGATCTCCAACAAAAAGCTCAAGTTGTGTCGTACGAAAAGCGCCTTACAAGTCTTGATTTGCCAAAGCTAGTGAAAGTGACCCAAGACAAGGCCTTAATTCACCAAGAGGCATTGGCACGATTACGGTGGCGTCAAGAGCTCGATCGTCGACTATATTATGCCAGTCTTTCTGCGAAAGATGGTGGGCGACTGGCACTGAAGTCTGCTGGTGCTTCCCCACCGAAGAACTCAAATATCCCGGATCCTGCTTCTCGCTTCAACGTCAGCTTTAAAACGGACGAGTCAGCGCAATCAGGTTCAGTAGACGCTAATTTCGTGCGAGCAAAGGATAAACTGATCCACATGAAGGAGACGTCGATAGCTAGACATCAGAACGCTGATAGTCTGCAAGTATACGTTGGAAGTGCTTACAAAGATGACGGGATACTTGGCTCGCTTCGACAAGTCGGTATCAACAAGCCCGAGGAAGCACTGCTTTGCTGGCAGAACCAACTCGATCACTCCGTTCAGTTGGAAGAGGAAGAGAAGCAAGCAGAACAGCGAGTACTTGAGTTTCGTGAGAAGCTACAGCTCCTTCAGACGCAATTTGTGAATCTTAAGCTGAGTGGAAGTTCCAGTGGAAAGGTAGACAGCTCCTTAGAGGGAGATGCTGCTGGGGAAGACGATGCTGCAGCTACTCAAACAAGTGTCAATGTGAAGATTTTAGAAAAGCAGTTGAGTGAGGCAAATGTAGTCAAACAGAAGAAGAAAGAGCGTGCAACGCGGCTGCGAGTACTTCACGAGAAGGTTCAACTGGGACTCTTGCATATCTCGCAGCTTCTGGGCGCCACCCCCTTGCATCAACCGAATGCCTTGGAACTAGTTGACGCAATCGAAAAGGTAGTGCGAGTCGTACTTGGAGACGAGACTCACTTGCAGGCGACATCCAGCCCCAGCTTTCGCCACAAGAACAGCACTCGGATGGTTAACCTAACAGGTCAATCGGGGGAATCTGCACGACTGCCACCAAACACACGGAGTGATGATGACAAGCTGCTCTACAACATTCGTGTGTCTCCCACCGAGAAGCGCCAGATGAATCCCTATGTAGACACGGAGCTAGACGACGATCAAGAGGATTACATAGAGGAGGACGACGAAGACGAGCACGTGCACGAGAATGCCGTTAACAATAGCGACAGTGGAGAATCTGAAGCGTCCAGAAGACTCGGGCCACATTCGGACTCGGTCGATGACTCCAATACCGTCAAGAAGCGCCGAGACATCAAGAACCGCTCGAAGCTGGAGCTCGAAAAGAAGAAAGCTGCACAGAAGAAAAAATCCAAGAACTAAAATAGTTCGAGAGATCGACTTTTACCTTGCATTTCTCTTCTTGTTAGTTATGATGGGCTTGACGGTAAACCACTCGCTCTGTCTTCGGATCAGCATCAATCAAGCTGTAGTTTACTGCAACACACATTAACCCCCTGGTATTTTACGCCTGCTGGGGCTCTTCGTCGTCGTACGACTCGTAATCGTCCTCATCGTACTCGTGGTCGTAGTCGTACGTCTCGACGGGCGCCGCCTCAGGCACAGCCACCACAAGTCCGTTCAGCTCTTTTTGCAGTACAATCTCCGTTCCAAGACGAGAGCTGATACGAGCAAAAAAAAGAGTGAGAAACCTCCTGTAAAACATTAATTACAGCAGCAAACAACAAATACTTACTTGACGGAGCGGTCCTCGGCAGGGACGTACTTGCCAATGATGTAACGCTCTTGTTTGTTAGGGGGAAGCAACTTGGAAATCCACTCATTGGAAACGACAACGTGTGACTGCGGAGACGTCGATCCCTCTCCAAAGAGCGACTCGGTGTAATAGTCGGAGCGTCGGGCATCGTACACGCCGCCGCCGCCCATCGAGTCGTCCTTAACGTAACCCACATTGTTCATCTCGCAAGCTTGGCGCAGCGTCTGTCCAGCACGGCCTTTAACGACGTGGCGGTTACCTTCATAGTCCACGAGCACGACGTTGACACTGTTGTTGAAAAGGGGGACAAGACCACCAGAATGAATGTGAGATTACAGTGGAATTTGTCGATACCAGCAACTACAAGACACCAGAACGCACACTTTTTCAGCTACGGTGGGAGCAGCCGCGTCCGCAGCGAATCCGCCGATGAAGCGGCGGCTCGTGGCGCGCGACAGCGCAGACGATCTGAGGGTGCGGGCCAGCATCTTATACTTCTGAGCCACACAGGGGCTTTCTCTAGCTTAAAGTATGAAAAATGTCATCTGTACGCGGATTGGCTGCAAGTAGGAAGTAAACGTAACCTGGTTATTCATTGAAAATAGTAACCGGGGTACAGTAGTCCCTTCGCATTGTATTGGATTGGATTGCTCTCCATCATGGCGGGAGGTATGTACACTAAGATGACGTCTACGGGCTCGTCTCTCATCGTGAACCCACGCTCAATTTCCAAGGAGCTGGAAGCCAAAATTGCGGCGGCTATCGCGGGGGTCATTTCGTCTCATGACGTGGCTAAACTCACTACAAAAATCGTGCGCCAGTCTGTGGAGAAGGAAGTGCGCGTAAGTCTCACGAACCACAAAGACGTTCTTAAGCGGTTGATGCATCAGGAACTGCGTAAAGTGAAGGCGAAGAAAGTGGCGAAAAGAGCGACGCCAGATCCCTGGAAGATGCTAATGAGACGCGAGAGTATGCTCAAAGGACTCCACAGAGTCTACCAGATAACGCGTGGAGCTGAGAGCTTCCCGAGCTGGGGACTACACGCTATCCAGTCACTTTACGATCTTCAATCCGTGGAGGAGGGAGAAGTATTGAGATTAGCCACACTCTACACTCGCCTTATTGGCGCTCTGTGGCTTAAAGAAGACCGTCACGCGGATTGGGTACTGGGGAGTATCCCCACACCGACGCAACTCGTCAATGCTATTACTGCAGTCTATCTCGTAGAGCGCACGGGTATTTGCCATTCGAGACGCGTAGAGCTCCTTGAGTTTTGCGACCGATCGCCTGCTGTCTATGGGCCAAAGGTACATACATTGGCAAGGTTGACGAAGAGGAACCAGGATCTAACTTATTGCTTTTTTATTGGTGTTCATGAGTAGCAATTGCTTGGTTGGAATCCTGCTGAGGGTCCTCCGTCACCTGATGACAAGAGTGGAAGATCCTTATACGATCAACTGACGAGTGCTTTGATTCTATGGCATCACTCGCACGAACTCGGAATTTCCGTTGGGTTCACATTGCCTCAGCTGCTTCAGCACTTGCTCTCGGTGTACCCGTACAAGGGCCCGGATGATCTTTCACCCCAAGAATACGACGACCAACTGCACTTGGTCACTACTCTCGTATTTGTTCTTACGAACCATGGAAAGCTGCGGTGCGAGACGGTAAGTCTTTAACTATTATCTACTGCTGTGTCGGGAGATTCTTACGTTCTTTTTTATTAGGATCTTCTTCCTCACGAGTACTTTTTTCTACGCCATCATGTCGTTTATCACCTGGCTCAACAAGACATCTCTCTACTGGGCGAAACCCTCCGGGTAACGTACAAAACACCATTTTCGATGCTTGTGTCAGCTCACTAATGCAGGCACTTACTCGTGTGCAGGCTTTACACTGCTTCGAAGGATCGAGCAATCTCGTGCAAATGCGTCGGGGTATCGCATTCTTGCTGCTGACTCAACGTGAAGACGGATCTTGGTTGCCAGAGTCCGCAGAAAACGACCCCAGCCAGCGATATTTCGCCACCATGCAGGCAGTGTGGGCGCTGAATGAACCGCACCGAGTGGGATTTGCACCAGCCTTCCCAGAGGCCACACCTATCCTGGAGCTGCACTTGAATGCGGATATTGGGATCATTGATGTAAGTCTTTTATGTTGGAGCTGTACATCTACAGTGTCAAATTCTAAACGTGCTTGTTCTGTCGTATTTAGGATGTTTTGCCGGTGACGCCTAAGGAACATTTTTCAAAAGCTTCTTACGCTTCGACTGAGGCTACAGATGTGGATTTTGAAGTAGCGGCGGCAACAGCAGCTGCTCCATCTGAAAGCGAAGACGTGGCGACTCGCGTGGCCTTTATGCAAGGTCTACTGGATCAGAATGGCAACGTGAAAAACGTATCGGCCGCGTTAGCTACTCATGTGTTAACGACGCTAGCTGATATGGTGCTCACTGTTGATATTTTGAAGAATACAGGCGTCGGGCGTACAATCAACAAACTGCGTAAGCACACGACACCTTCGGTGGCCAAATGTGCCACTCAACTTGTAGCCAAATGGAAAAAGGATTTGTTGTAACTTGAACAGATACCAAGCAAAATCACTAATACGTAGCAACTACTCGATTCGTGATACTGAACTACCAGGGACTGATAGCTGCTAACGCATTCTTCGCCGCTTTCCAAGCTGGATTGGTAGGTGTCTGAGGTTGTTCCGCTTCACCAAAGGAGCCGTAGCGCTCGTCCTCCTCGGACATCAATGGCTCCTCCAATTCATACGGTTTAGTCTCAGACCGAGGCGAATAGTCACTGTATGATGACTCCGAGTATGACCCACTCACGCTAGAACGATCGCAGTGTTCGGAGTCCTCTCTGCGGCGGTCTGATTTGACTCGGGGTTTCTTCCCTGCCACTCCAGCAGAAGATTGTCGGCGCGCCGTCGATGAAGGAGATAATCGCGTGTCTCGTGGCCGATTTGCCACAAAATACACCGAAAAGAGGAAGCAACTCATGGCAACTGCAAAAGCAACGACCAATTCAACGCACATGATTACAGAAAGAAGGTGGTGATCAATAGGAGGAGTGTCTGGACTTGGTGGGGGAGTTACTATTGAAAAGAAACAAAGGAAAAAGAGAAAACAGTGAGTCAGCTTTTAAAAAATGAAATGGCTGCACTTGTTTGGTATACCTGCTGGAAGCAACACATTTAGGAGGACGGCAGCAGCAAATGTTGATCCTAAGTAACTGTCATCAAAAACACCCAGCGGAGTTGCGTTGCGCGAGTAATAGGCAAGCGATATGGCCGTAAATGGGGGACCTTCTGCCTTCAATGACAAGGGAAACCAAGAAGCTGACGCTTGAGTAGATGTTGTCACTTCGCATACCATATCCCTGGTCTTGTTGCGAATATATTCACCCAGTCCTGGAAATTTGTTCTTATCACCGATGAAAATGTTTAGCATAGCACTCAAATAATAAAAGAATATCGACAACAACGTACCCTAGTAAAACCACGCTGCAGAAAATAGTTGTACAGGAGCCATGTGGTGGTTGCAGGACTGCTGTCCATTAAGTCCGCAGCTTCGTCGGATTTGTCACCCGAGCACGCGAAAAACGAAGCTGGGTACTGCGTGCAAAAGAAGGAGAATGCATCTGGCTCCGAGAGAAAATGTTTCATCAAGCGCATTTTCTTATCATCGTCAAGCTCCACAGCGTAGGCGGGTAAGAACCCGCGCATGGAGAGCACGGATGTCAACGATATTCGGCTAGAATCAGCGAAGAAGTCGACTGATGCGTTCCAAAGGCCTTGGGTGTTGTTATTTCCAATGAGAGCTCCTTGTAAGCTTGTGGCCATAGACTGCAGTTCTTCCAAATCATTTACAAGATCTTTTTGAGTTAGAGTGAACCCCGTACACACGGACGAGTCCTCCACAAGCACGCGACCAATGTTCAAGAGACCCAACGACGACCGCAGTGCAAGTGCGTTAAACTCCACATCCTCCACCCCAAATCGATCAGCCCGAGTACTATCGGCAGCATAAGCACTGGAGTTTAAAATGCTCGAGCCACGACTATAGACAGCGTTGCTGTCTCCCTCACGCGATAGGTGGGAAGCAAGATAAATCATGGGCTCGTACATATTTTCCACAGCATCTTCCATTGAAAACATCGTTTCTGCTCCGACTGCGAAGCGAGCACGAGCTTCCTTTGGAATTGAACTCACCACTTTATCATAGTCCGGTGCACTCTTTAGTTCTGTCAGGAAATCTTTCCAATGAGGTGAAAGGGATGAAAACACTTCCCACGGGTGCTACACAGTAGCAAATCCATTGTAAACAAGAGATTGTCAGTATCAACACCACAATGAAACAAACCTGGCTGCTTGCTGAATAGATAACAGGTCATAATCACTTACACGAGCAGTCAGCAAACCAGCACCGCGACGTGTGAAAAACAGATATCTCTGCAACTTTTTGAGCGGCTTGTAGACGCTACATAAGAACTGCACGGCAGTGGCCTTACCACCTATCATTGAGTCGTATGGTGCCAGGCGGAACATCTCCCAAACAACATCTGCAGCTACAGGAGGAGCTGAAATCGTTGAAGTGTTTAACAGCGATGACGGCACATCCTTCTCTTCGTTTAGTGTCTCTGTCTGTTGCCACAATGCCGGACCTGGGTGGAACGTGCGATTACTAGGTATCCATCGCAAATTTGACGGCACGGACGGGCCGTAGACCAAGTGGGGCAGTAACCCGTTGGGTTTCTGGTACTTCAGGATACACTGGACCTGTGCTACCGCCTGACCGAAGTCTTCATGAGCGATGGCTTGTGCTGCCAGTAGAGCTTCTGCTGGTTTCTGTTATAGCACGAAGTCGTTATAATTCAGGCAGTTGAGTGCATTTCGAGTCAATTGATGTAATTACCAGGTATTGGAAGCCCACAACATCGCTCGTTCCGGCTCCGACACCGCCCAATTCCACGTCCACATGAGCCGCCAGAATCATCGAAGCGTCTCTCTCTAACTTTCGCTCATCACACGTAGCTGCGTTTACCACTAGCACGAATTTAAACACCACCAACAGTAGGAGCCGCAGCATGGATATCCAAAGAGAAAGGTGATAGTTTTGGTATCCAAAGCAGGAATCGGACTTAGTGAAACGCCATTTTGAGCTTCAACAGACGCATGAGGAGATGGAGCTTCCACGCGGTGACGTTGGCCAGTGGCGATGCGGAGGAGGAAGTGACCGCCAAGAAGGAGCTACTGAGCAGTCTCAAAGCGGATGAGACACTCACCAATTCGAAAAGAAGCTCTTCGTATCGCGTTGTAGACCGAAAAGAGTTGGAGGAACTCGTACGAGTAACGAGACGAGAGGAGGAGGAAGTTGCTGCTGCTGCTGCTCAGAGTGAAAAAACTGGAGAAATTTATGAAGCTACAGAGGTGGAAGAGGGTAAAGAGGAAGTGAAGAAAGTGGCAATCACTCCGCAGTTGTTGGCGCTGGCTTTCCAACAGCTCGTGAGTCATGACAAGCGACTTTTTTTTACGAATCAACAGACAGAAGCGACCGATATGAAGCCAGACGGAGGAGAGCGAGTGAAAAATCAATCAGAGATTAGCCAAGACACAGAAAAGCTCTCGGATTCAGTGCAGACGCCATCACGAGTGTATTTGTTAGTGGATTATCCTTCTTCTTTATCAGAGATAACTGCACTTTTGAAATTGGGTTTAGAAATTGGATGTGCAACACAAGTGACTGACAATCCGGAGATGGTGCCGCTTCTCCCATTAATTGATGGTGTTGTACTTCTCGCTGATCCGTTGAATGTTTCGACTGCACGAGGACGCAACCGAAACGGCTCTACGAATTTGCCACGTAACAGGGGAGGGCCGGTTGTAAAAGTGGACGATGAGGGTCACAGACTGTCAATGATGGATAAGTCTGTGTTTCAAGCGTCAAATGCAGTCGTCAAAGTATTCTATGAGGCCGCCCAAGTAGGAGGCTTTGAATGGAATGATTTTACTTTCACGAACGTGAGTTGTAGTACAGAAACATCGTCCACCAAGCAGCCTGAAGAGATTCTAAAGGAGGTTTTTAGTATGTTGGAGACACAAGCGGCTCATAAATTTGCATTTAAAGGTTGGGTCATGTCAACGAAATTCTCTGCTATTCCAACCTTTAGCAGCGATAGAAGCGACAGTCTCTACGAAAAGTATGCATCCATCTTAAGTGGTGTATTTCCTGGTAATGTCGCCGTCAGCACCGTGCTATTTGGAATCACTGAGGCTGTGGCCACAGCCTCTTCGCCTCTGAATTGCTCGTCAAACCCAACGAACGTCAATATCAAGACGGTGCCTTCACAGTTTGAGGAATTTGTGGAGCACGGTGACTTGGTTGCCTGCCGAATTGCGAGTGCTCAGCTCTATCACGAAGTGTTGCAAGCAAATGGAGATCCGTGTTTTGTTTCGCAAGGTAATCGTCGCCTTGACGACGTTGAAAGGACAATGTGGCGGCGTAGTGACTTGCCGGGCGTTGGAAATGAAGGACGAAAGGCGATGCCGCGGTTACCAACGATATCTGAGGCGGAACGCAGCGTTCGCAATACGGAGCTTGCAACGTTTTACGCATCACCACGCTTTAGTTGCTGGATGGTGCACGTAACAAGACAATTGTTACAGATTGAAGAGGAGTTGGGAAGCCGCTGGAGAGGGAAATTGCAGCCGCGTGCATTTATGGAGAACCTATCTCGCGCCATTCTGCCACAACGTATCGCCTTGGTTCTGCAACAAAACAAACGTGACGTATATTTAAGTTACTATACACCCACAGATTCGTTATTGCTCACATGCCTTCCAAAGACACCACCTGGGCGAATGCAATCGACGTATTGGGTAGCTTGCGATCATGTTCGTCACCGACCAGCTTTCAAGGACTGGAAACCGGAAGAACCCGCTTCCCGAGAATATCTCACGCCACGAACTGAGGCAGCTGCAGCCGCATACGTGCCATTGTCTGCTGGACAGCTCGCACTCATGGCGGTTCAAACATGGTCATTGTTCCCTGCTGATCATAGCGTCGTACGAGTTAACCAGACGGTCCGCGGTTTAGTCTGGCTAACCGTTTACCACCACGGGTGAGTTTTTCTTGTTGTTTGCAAAATTATTCTAAGCTAACACTTCACTATCGACAGGGAAACATTTGGACTACGCTCCGAAATGCAGAACATTGCGAAGTATGAAGACAATTGCAGTAAAAATGAAGCGGAAGACCTGAAACGATCTACTAGTAGTACTGAGTCGGGACATTCAGTTCAATTCGTTGCGTCATTTCAAGACGAATCTACACTTCACATTTCGGAGGGGAAAAGAAAGCTACCAAGAAAACCAGACAAATTTCCGACCATCACGATGACAAATTCGTTCCCCATCGGTTTGATTGTGTCTGCTTGTTCTGACGGTTCTATTACTCAGCGATTTGTGCAAACTACGACTACTACCAAACCCCACAACGCAAACGCTGCAATGTCGAAAACTGTATTGGAAGATGATGCTGAACTTGAGAAGTATCGTGTCATTTACGGAAAGGGGAGTGTGCTGCGAGTGTTTCAGTGTGGGCGGAAAGAAGTGATGTTAGCGACTGGGTACATTCATGTAACTCATCATTGCAAGAAACACCACCATATTCCAAGAGAGCAAGCCAATTATACAAACAAACTACGCCCACCTCAAGTAACTTCACTTACTGTAGACGCCGAGACTCATGCGTTGGTTGAGCGACGCCCCAATGGTATCATCATTGTCACGTTGACGAGTGGTGCTCGAGTGGCTTATCACGTCGATGGGACAATAATGTACACGAATGCTGAAAACACCCACATACTCGTGAAGAAGCGAGGCTATGCTGACGTTTGTATTGATGTGGAAGTAAATATGACAGCTCAGCATCACGCTGCTGGCGAGCGTGTGGCTGTGACGAAAGGAGGTTTACGTGTGCGAAGTATGATAAATGTTTACGATGGAACGCACGTTGAGATCAGCTACAACACGAGGGTGACTGCACAAGTAAATGGCCGAGTCACAACATGGAAGCCCAATGGACACATTATTGTGGCAAAGGATAGTGGAAAAGTGGAATACAGATCGCCACAGCCTAAACAAGAAACTTCCGACTTTAAAGATGACGACGATCGAGATTTAACTAGTCACAATGGCGTTTATTACTTCGACTGCCGCCACGGCTGTTTCCACCTTTGTGATAATGAACATAACCAATTTCACGTGAGCCTGAGCGGAAGAGAAGACGAACCGGGGCCCACAGTTTCTGTTGATCTCGCGGGGGTTGTGAGTGACAAGGAAGCTGCTCGTTACGATGTCGGTAATATTCCGGCGAAAGCAGTCATTAATGAGCCGATCCAGCCCCATATTTTCATTCTCAGGGGCGACGGCACGGGGGTGGAGATTTTAAGACCACACGACAGCACAGAGATCATGGAATCCATAGATTTGGAAAACCAAAAGATCGAGACAATGGAAGGTGAAATGCCCTCGACACAGAATCATAGCTTGCTTCGTCGATTTAATGCACCTGGAGGTAGTTCGCAATGCCAACAACCTCTATTTAATGACGAAAAACTCCACCAAGAAATGTTAAGACTTCAGCGACCTGTGCCGACAGCAGATAAACATCTCCCTGGCTACTTCACTGAGAGAGAGCGCGCACCTGCACAGCAACAGTTTACAGTAGTTAGGCGCGTGCAACAAATTCGGCCGTTTTCTACAGACGAGCTGAACGAGATGCATACAGGCTGGGATAAATGGGAGCAGTGGCAACGTGAGAGGGAGGCGAACAGGGAATGCTACAAAGTTGTTGACCCTCGCCAGCCAGACATAATCGCACAGGAAATTGCAATGCAAAAGAAGGTGATGGCAGCTTACAAAGCGACTCGCGCCCGGAAGAAATTGGCTCGACAGAAGGCACGAGAAATTAAAGTCAAGAATGCTTCGCAGGAGTTGATTACTGGATTGCACATGGAAACTGTTCAAGAAAGCGAAGAAACGATAGGAGGAGAGGGGGAAGGCGAGGATGGATCAGACGACGAATTTGGTCATTTTGGCTCAGATATGAGCGACAATGACGTTGGAGATACTGTCGACGTCGACGACCCGATGGAACTGCTTTGGTCTGCGTTTTCGCAAGCTGATGCAGAAGGAAGAGGACTTCTATCCCTTGCACAGTGTACGTCTATCATGCTACCTGATACTTTTCTGACGAGTGCTAATCACCGAATTGGGCAGCTCGGCTTGGCTTGGTGAACGTGCTGGGCATCGGAGTGACTACACACGAACTTACTGAAGCACTCATTCAGTTCAAAAACCCCTATCCTTTTGATGTATGTTTGGAGTTGATCTTTTTGTGTTTTATTAGAGTACTAACCTAAATCTTTCTGCTGCAGGTGAGCTTTAGCGTGTTCGCCGATCTCGTAGCGTTCTTCCGGAAAGGCGAAGAGGACAACCAAGACCACGAAAGACCTGGCCACGATCTTGTGAATACTATACCAACACTGAATGGCATGGCTTTCGATCAGCGCAGGCGACTCAGCATGCTACGCGCAGCAGGGTCCGCGGCCGAGGCAACACGAGCAACACAGTGTAGCCATTTGTAATAGTGTAGCCATACGTTCTAGGGGGTATAAAACCGAGCTATAATTAATTGGCAGCAACCAACGGGCGCACACGAGTCAGCCAGTCATTTCAATTCTGATCGAGTAACTAACAGAAAACATGACTGGCCCTCCGTCCCCCAAGCGCCAGCGTACTGAGGAAAGCAAGCCCGACGAGAATGAATTGAAGGTAGTGCAGAAGGTGCTTGAATCTGTGCAGAAGGTGGAGGAGGAGCTTGAGCAGGTGAACGTGGAACAGGCCAAGGAGATCTTGGTGATTGAGACCAAGTACAACACTATCAAGCGCCCCACTTACGTCAAGCGCAACAAACTGCTGGCGGAGATTCCTCTCTTCTGGAAGCAAGTGGTACGTACTGTGTGACTGACTGACTGAATGAATACTTAGTTGAGCTGGCTGCACCAGAAAAACTAATACTTATCTCCTTTTGTGTATATGTTAGTTCGTCAATCACCCACTTGTGGGTAACTACCTCACCGAGGACGATGAGATGCTCATGAATTTTCTCCAGACATTTGACGTGACCTTCGTTGGGGACGATGGAAGTTTCAAGATGGAGATGGTAAGATTAGTTCTCTTTTCGGCTCTTGACGTGACAGCATTTGCTTACCGGTATCCATCTGTCTGCCCAGACCTTCAAGGAGAACCCGTACTTCTCACCCACGACTCTGTGGAAGCAGGTTAAATTTTCGGACGACGAGGAAGAGGTGGAAGTTACGGCCTCGGAGCTCACTTGGAAGGACAAGGCCGAAATGTCAAAGGCGTCGGAGAAGTTTCCCTTTTTCCAGGTAAGTGATGACGTTTTTATACAGGTTTCCACGAACCATCGTTAGTCTAATCGAAGGTTGTCTATTGGTGTTGTTAATAGTGGTTCGTCTCGACGGATGGCGACCAGGACGTCGCAGAGATCATTAAGGAAGAGATGTGGAAGAACCCCGTACAGTTTTTCTTGTCGGTACGGTCGCATTCTGCCAATATTGCTCTGTTGTTTTGGCTGTGTTTTCATCACCTCGCTGTGGTATCAGGAGGAAGACGAGGAGGAGGAGGAAGACGAAGAAGAGGAGGGAGAAGAAGGGGGTGAAGAGGAGGCCGATGGCAAAGACGATCAATAATCCCATTCGTAGACATGCAAAGTGTCTGTTAACTGGACATCACCCCAAAGCCGAAACTGAATTCCTTTTTGATAGTTCCATTTCCTCCGTCTTGAACCACGTGTGCTTTTGTGTCGTTTGTACGTCTCTAGCGGTCTTAACTGCTTTTCTTTTTCACGTACATGGCACTGGGTAGCCACTTGATTTGGTTGCGATTGTAGATAGGCCAGTTAGGCAGAACCAACTACAGTAGAAAAAAGGGGCTAGTTAATATGGGAGCCACGTGTTTCCTCCTCGTTCTTCGCACGTACCAATGCACCGACAGCCGTGGCAGCGATCCAGGCCTGGAATGGGTACGTGAAGCTTTGCTGAAAGTAGCCGTAGATCCAGGCGGGCGTGCAGATGACCACAAAGCACACGACGATGAGGGTCTCTGCCCGAGCTTGCCCCTTGTAGTCGACCATGTTGCCAAAGTGTCAGAAATGGAGCTGGTCTAGTTTTTGTAAATAGTAGCATTTTGTTTGAAGGGGAGACCCCTTCAAACAAAATGTTACGTACTCGTAGTTCTCTGGATTTATCCAGAGTAGACGACTGCTGGTACAGATTAATCCCGAAGTAAGTACCCCACTGATATCGTATACCCTTTCAAATTCGATTGAGAATCATCTTTGAGTATCCCTCATATTAGTGACATTAGACAAGGGGATCTTGCCCGGCGTGGATCTCCGTCAATATTACAAGCCACACTAAAAAAAGGTGACTTTACACGTGTTTATACCCGTAGCAACAAATAGCGCTGTATCTGGGCTTTACGATGGTACTTCATTTGTGTATTAGTACTGGGTTTCGAGTTCAGACGAGATGAAGCTGAAAGCCATAAAATAGCTAAAATTTAACATGTAATGATTGGCTTTGATGCCACTTTTGGGAATTAAACTACTTGTATGCCCACTCCCGAAGCTCTTGACGTGTCAACAGAGGGCGTTCAGCCGCCTTTGTTCGGATGGCGGCCTTCTGGCGGAGAGTCATGTGATGTCTTGTCGTTGCAATCTTTAATTATAGTGACGGATCTTTATAATTTGATAACTGCCTGAATTCGAGATTGCAATATACTCTAAAATATAGTGCGTGTACCCAGGGTACTTTCTTCGGGATTAATCTGTACTGTACTACCGTCTTACCCCGCATATAAGGCATATGTGCTCAAAAGAGACATTACTTATCACTCAAATTACAACAATAATCCGTTTAGAAAACACAGGCATGGCCATGGGTTGGTGTATTCGAATGATCGCACCAAACACTGACAACCAGTCACTTGTGACTCCACAGCAGCCCTGGAGCTCACTTTCGCTTGTGTATTGCTGGTCATTCCACAATGAGCAGTGAGCGACGTTCCTACAGCATCAGCGAGAAGCTTGCAGTCCTAGCAGACTACGAAAAGGGGGTGACAGGTCGCGGGTTTGCTGCACTCAGCGTAAAGCACAACGTGCCTGTGAAGACAATCTGCAGCCACCCGAGAAAGAAAGACCCAACACAAACACACAATCGTATGAACTGCACACAGGCGGGCTTGAACTCACGCCGGTTGGTTAGGGTCAGGTCTAACCAGCCGAGCAAATACCAGGACCCAGCAAGGACTAATTCTTCCGACATAAGCAATTTGTTCGATGTATAGCACCTAGGCGTTGTAAACGAATAGAACCCCTGTTCACTGTTATATTCGTTTAGAGCACCCATGCCTTATATGCGGGGTAAGACGGTAGTCCTTTCGATTTGAAGTGAGGTACCGGTATTGTGCCTTTCCGCAAGAATGGCCAAAAGACGGAAGGGATAGGGGTAAAAGTAGGATTTGCTGACCCAAGGGTCCAGATTTAGCAATGGCTCAATGCCAATCCATTCCAATTGAAATGATTATCATCCAATCACTACCGATACAATAAGTCCTGCGAAAGGCCTCCGATTTGGAGAAAATGGAGCGATTCCCGCAGCCATTTGGAGCGTCTCATACCCCAAATCCCAGTCAAATGGTTCACAAACTGATCATTCTGCGTGTCAGACCCTCGCCTAAACCAAAAATCTAGCGGAGCCCCCCCTGGCCAGATGATTTGGGCTGGAATAAACTGTATAACGTTATATATTTGGGACACCTCTTACCCTTGACCTTTTAAAATACATGTTTCCCATGGCACTTCCGCATTGCATTGCGCACACACAGCACTTCCGCACTGACCACTTGACCACCACCCCCGTGCTTCTACGCTTCTCTTTTCCGAGTAGTTCACCATGGTCCATGGACGAGGAAGAACACCCGGCACATCAAACTACTCTGAGGCTGAATTGACCGCTCTCCTGGCCGAAATCAAGACGATATTGCCAACGGGGGCGAACGAGTGGGAGCTTGTTCTTGAGAACTATCATATCTACGCTGAGCGGAATGGGCGAGCGCCGCGTGATCTTACCTCGATCAAGAAGAAGTTCCAGGGTCTGATGAACTACACAAAGCCAAGTGGAGACCCAACTTGCCCATTCACCGTGCGTGAGGCTCGTCGGATTCAGCGAGCGATTGGGGAGCGAGTAGAGCACGACGGAAACGTCGATGATGGGGAGAACAGTGATGGTGGATGAGGTGCATGTGGTGGAGCCCTAAGCGACCAAGAAAACGACGATGAGCGCCAGCATGAAGAGGACCATTCGGCATCGGGTTCAACGTCGGATCGTGCGTCCGATGGCAGCAGGAATCAATACGAGCCGACAGATCGTGACGTTGCTGTAACATTTTCACTTTCACTGAGCGCTGAATCAACGGCGAGCGACGCGCCGATGCGCGTGGCGATACGCCTTTTGCAATTGGAGGTCGGACAACTGGACAACATCAGCCAGCACGAGGTCATGTGCTGTCTGAACTTCGGTCGGACAACTGGACAACATCAGCCAGCACGAGGTCATGTGCTGTCTGAACTTCAGCAACCAGGAGGCCACGTTCTCCCTGGTATTCGTGAAGTCGCTCAGCACTAGCGACAACCAACGGCCCCACAGACACCGCAGCAAATCTCCCAGCGTTGCATCTGCAGAACGCAAGTAATACTGTACTCAATCGGCACTCTGTCCCCCATAATAATGTGGGTGGCTGGTATCGATCGCTGCTGCATGATGAGCACCAGGCTCATGTGGTTTCACAAGTCCACCCGCT
>JAIKVB010000141.1:0-39958 GCA_024679045.1 Phytophthora brassicae | reverse complement strand
GCCGTTTGTTTCAAGTGTCCGTGTAATCACCCCCCCCCAGGGGTGATGTGCGGCTATTTATCACTACTGACCTGGATTTGGTCGTACTATATCGCTACCTACTGACCTCGATTTCAGAGTTGAAGCACTTGGCGACGACCCGGGTCGTCACAAATTCCCGAAGGCACAACGAGATAATTATAAAAAAATTAGAATCTAACGGACGACTGTCATTGTTAGACGAGTAGGTAGAGATCGTTTACTCTGGAAAACGTTATCCATCGCCATGAAATTCCCAGCGCGGGACCAGTGCACACCTCCATTCTATCCTTCTTCAAACCGAGTGAACTGCGCTAAGACGACCAGTTAGTGTTAGGTACAGCCTGACGGCACCGAGATAGGACATAATATTTGACAGTCGGGTTGCTTTGTCGACCCGGGTCGCCGCCAAGTGCTTCAGTTAGCCAATCAGAATAAGAATTGCATTGTCTTATCACGCTGTCTTCCTCTACCTCACGATTGTTTGGCTCGTTGGCTTCATTATCGTCGGTCCGTCCGCAAGTACGTGTATATGAAGGGTTCCAACACTACAAAACTAACTTCCACTGTGTTTCAGCAGGCTAATGCGATGCCACGAAGCGTTCAGGGTGTTTGTATCGGCGCACGGCTCCGCGAGCGCAACGAGGTTTGTGCCTACACGTATTCAAGATGCCTAGCAGACAAACTAGTGGTTTGTCCAAGGTAAACAAGACCCGAAGCTTCGAAAAAAACGGGTTGGCCTTTCATGACGAAGAGCGCGCTGCATGTGCTTCACGGCTCGCACTGGGCACAACGAGTTGTCACCGGATTGGTGTATGGTTCGCCAAAAGTGAAGAATGTGTCCTTTGCCTTGACGCAGTAAAATATTCTGATGAAGCCCACCATCCGATACTCAGATCTTCTAAGGAGAAAGAAATAGTCAAGGAGCACGCTGCTCCATAGAAGACGATCGCTGGGCCGGCTAAGGTCGAGTGATCGTCGTAGCGCCCGAAGGAATGCGGGCGCCACTTTTTTAATTGATCTGCGTTCAAGAGGGTAGTGTAAGTAAAAGGCAAATTCGAAACCTTTCTAATGTGGGCAATATGGTACAGTAGTAAACTAGTCTGCAATATGGTCGTAGAAAGCAATTGTGTAATATGGTAGCTCAATTGGGTATGGGTTACTTGTGTCTTCGCACAAGTCTAGCATAAGCGGCAACTCAAACCTCGCATAAACTTGGCACAAGAGATGCTCAGACTCGAAAACAGTCTGACCAAGTTTGTGTCAGAGCACAAGCGTCTCAACTGAAACTTAAAATAAATTCAGACATCAGCTTCGAAGACGCCTCTTGTTAATATTAGACGTTAGGAACGCCACTAACATCTACCAGGCTGTTCTTGTGAGCCGTCGTCAATACAAACTTTCAACTGCACCACGTACACCAGCCTCTTGTGCATCAGATAGCATGTCTGCAGGAGGTAAAAAGACGAAGGGTAAGAACTTCCGCGCGTCTGAGCTCGACCGTACGTTCAATATCACTCTGCACCAAGACATAGATGGTAATAACAACTTATGTGCAATAACAGGTATGCTTGGAATCGTTGAAGACATACTACCGTTCGGTTCGGAGCAGTGGACCAGTGTTGCTTCAACGTACAATGCCCATTTGCCCTCCGGATGGCCAGACCGAGACGGAGAAAGTCTCAAACGAAAGTTCATGAATCTTAAGAACAAACGGAAGCCGACGGGCGACCCGGACTGTCCGCCGGAGATAAGAAGAGCAAAAATTGCGTTTCGGAAAATAGAGGCTCGCTGTGCGGTTAGCACACTGCATGGTAGATTAGTATGATCACATACCAACCAGTCGCACGTCAGACCTTGAACTGTGTGTACTGTCGTAGCATACCCAAGCCGTAAAGGCAAACCCGTTCGGCACACTTTCATCTCAGCATGGCGTTTTCCCCATGAAATGGTTCTTGCTGAAATGAATACAATATTTGGGATGTTGTCAAAGAAAGATGGCCCCACATATTTGCTCGTAACTTGGATTAGCACAATTGGAATGCTGCCTCATTCTTGAACATGAAGTCATAAATAACTCCTCGCGTGCCATTGCATAAACCTGCCGTTTGAGCAAGATTAATGGTGAGGGTGACTGGAGCTCCTACTGCAAGATGCAAACTCGGCCGGACTTCATTGTCGCGAGTGTAGCTTGGCTCTACTGCCTCCATTATTAACTGGCTTGCTATGTCTGCATCTACGTCGTGATCAGCATTTCTCTTTGAACAAATAATTTCGTGCTTGGCCTCAATTTTCAAAACGGGTTCTTGTTGTCGTTTAATACATTTATTGTTCGTCCGATCCACGTCTTCATTTTTGTACGCAATATAAATCGCCCTGTTTGTCCACTCTGGCCAACTTTCAGCACGGAAGCTCCTTGTATTGAACAGCCGTAAGTCTTGTGGCAAAATTGTCATCTCGCGTAGTCTTCGCAGTGCATCAAACCATTCAGGGTCGCTTTGACCACGGTTTTGAGAAGTAAGCTCGCATACACAGTCAATTTCTTGCCATAGTTCGCGGCCTTTCTGCTGCACTGCACATACCAGTTTGTCTGCAGGAGTCGTAAGTGCAGCTAGCATCACGGGACCTAATTGTGCTGGTCACCCACAAAGATCATATCTTGACATCCATAAAAGGAATTCGCGTCGGAAGCTGGAAAATTTTCTTTCAGACGCTCGTTGATCCAATAACGCATGCCACAAGATATGACACTGTATTCATCCACAATGATAAGATGCACGTCTTTGTACTCGTCTTGGAACCGCCGCAACTTTTGTGACCGCTCTTGGTGGACGAAAGGGGGACATAGGCTCGGTTAAAGCCACAAGGTTGAGGCGTCCCTAAACCGAGAGCGGAACAAATCGTCTCTCCTCCGATAATAAACGCTGCAGTTCCCTGGTGGGCCATCAACAGCACACGCTTTGCCTTATCTGCAAATACAGTATACATCACGAACAATTTGCTGGGTCACATAGCTCTTTCCCGTTCCTCCTTCACCATTAATGATCATTCTCATTGGAGCACAATCAGAGCCGTCGCGAAGACACGAAAATCGTTCCCGTGACTGTTTCATACATAATGCAAATGGAACCCACTGCTCCTCGTTCAGAGCCGTTGGCATCCCATTAACTGGGTATTGATAACCAGTCGCATGTGTACAATCTTCACCTAACTGTAGGTTTCGTGCCTCGTTTACAAAAGTGTTACTACCTTTGTAATAATGGTTTCTGCTCGAGCTACATCATCTGTTGTATACGGATGTTTAGAAGATATCGTGCTTGTGATGCTTCCTTCCGCTTCTGTATGTGTCTCGGCGGTATATGAATACTCATTCTCGATGTCATCTTTCAATGTCCATTCAGGAGCTGGATAACTTTGCACTGGATTGCACAACGTCGCTTCCGAAAGCAAATCCAACTGCACTATTCGTGTGATGTCCTCTTGTAACGTATCTGCAATGATTCCATCGGTTGTACTCAATAGAGCAAATGCATTAATACAATCATGGTCCGCAGATGGAAGGTCGTCAAGACTTCTCCAAGACGGCTTAAAAAGCTTTGAAAAGCAATACTCTGCATTAGACGGATCGGTTTTTATTCGTGGAGACTTGCAAATTGCTTGTGGTTGAGTACGTTCCTTGATGTAGCCTTGTCCATCAAGGCACTTCCATCGATGAAGTCGTTGCTTTAAACAAGGAGGGTCCCGTGAAATTTCGTAGCACTCACAGAAACGCTTGTATGTCATAACTGCAAATGGCGCCTCCAGTGGGCGTGCGATGTAAGCCCTTTCTATCGGTTCCAAACGAATTTCGCAATCTTCTGAGACCAGCTTTGAGTCTCTGTCCAACACATTCAAAAATTCGGCTGGATCGACGCAATAATACCGATTCTTGTGACGACTGGTTTTTACTCGAAGTAGTGATTGCTTGTTTTCCCTTTAACTATCCGTTTTGCTAAGAAGGTGCTGCTTCAACTGACTACACCCTTCATCTGGGCGGGGGGGCGAGTCCGTAATGCGCTTTTCTCATTACGGAACAGCCCCTTTCTAACAGCGTCTTGGTGGACATATCTAGTTATATAAAATGTATGGTGCTGCATCTTTCCAACTACATGTAGCGCAGTATGATTTGATTGTATTAATACACGGTGCATAAATATAATGCCATACCCATTTACGGTGACCTTAACTGATAAATGAGAGTCACCGAGAGGCATTTCTTGACACGTGTCATTCAAACAGAAACTTTGAAACCTCTCCCTCCTCACCACCGCCGCGACCATGCCACATACACGAATTCCACTGAGATACATTAACGCTTTCAAGCTTCGTGTAGTTCAGGACTCGGCATTACAAGAAAGGAGTTTTGCATTTTCAGGGGTATGAAACGACCGACGCTGCAAACATGGCAGCGTAACTTAATCAGCTCAGTGCAGCGTCCACACGCCAAGGGTCAGCGCACCCGTCTCGAGCCTCCAGGCTGACACTTGGCGGTAGTGGGAGGATCTCCGAGTCGGCGCCAGCGGGGGACGCTGTGACTACTTTCGTCAAGGACGCACGGTGTGAAGAGCGTGTAGTGACCCGTGACATGATCATTCGGAAGGTAGCTGACCTGGCCCCTGCGTTCATGGAGGGCAAAATCATTGACGCCCAGCTGGCATGGTGTGCCCGCTTCATGAAAAGGAGTGGCTTAAGCATTCGACGCATAATTCGCTCAGGCCGAAAGACACGGAAAGACCTTGAAGAAGCCCGTGTCTCATTTGGCGCGGAAGGGCTTAAAGACATGGCTTTGGCCCCCATCTCGGCCTCCCACCTAAGAGGACCATTTTCAACATGAACCAAACGCCCATTTACGCTACGATGTGCTCCCGAACTACCGTGGACTATGTCGGGTCCACCAGCGTACCTACGCTGACTGAAGGAGGCGAGAGCTACCGATGCACCATGGCACTTACGGTTGCGGCGGACGGAAGAATTCCCCCCCCCCCCATGGCGAGAGCTACCGATGCACCATAGCACTTACGGTTGCGGCGGACGGAAGAATCCCCCCCCCGCATTTTGTGTTCCAGGTCTGCCTGGAGGCGACGTAGAAAAAGAGGTCAACAGATACTGTGAGGCTTCTGTGGCCACGGTTGCGGTGCAGGCCAAAGCTTGGTTTGATCTCCGAGTTATGCTTGACTGGATTGAAACCTTGTGGAAGCCCAACGTCACGGAGCCTTCTATTCTAATTCTAGATAGTCTAAAGGTTCAAAAAATGGCGGAAGTGGTCGACGCTCTGGTCTACACTGGAACGTCGGTGCTGTTCGTGCATGGGGGCTGCACCGCTCAAGCATCACATTCGCAAGTGCTACTCCAAGCACCCAGCTGGCAGACCCCGCAAGATATTAATAACCTCGAGTGAGCGTCTTATTGTGGCATGCACCTGTTTTGGCAAAACACATGCTCTGAAATCGGTTTTCGGGGGTCCCATTTGCAGTGATGATCAAATTTACAGTTATACTGGAGTACGATAGCACGTTGCTGGGTAGCTGAGGGCTTTTCGAAACCTGTTTAAAACAGCGTAAAAAGTTAATAACCCTTTACGACACTGATCAATAACTCTCCAGTTTAATGATTTAGTGATTCTAAACTTCCATCTTCTCCGACGGAAGGAGGGACGACATACCATATGAGTAAATGCCACGAAGAAGGTCTTCCTTGAGTCCCATGGCCTCACAAGTGGGGAAGATGGTGATGTCTTTGGACGTGGTGAACTCCACCGAGTCTCCGTCATTTTCGTCCACGAGACGTGAGCCTGCAGAGGTAAATAGTCATCTTCGTCCACGAGACGTGAGCCTGTAGAGGTAAATACGGTATAGATCGATAGCGCAGAAAGCCAGCTACACGTTCCTGGTAGTTGAGCCTCAACTTGAGGGTGGAAAGATGAGGAGGGGTAGAGGACTACGTACGTCGCTTAGTATCCTCCCGCGGCATTGCCAATGGTCAGGCGCTAAAATTTGTTTGACGCCCAACCAGTTAGCATTGTGACCTTGATGTGCACCACACAAAATTAATACCGGGACATTTATCATTCGTCAAAATTCGTAGGACAATGTGGGCCACATTGATGTTTACGTTAGACACAGAGTCTGACGTTTTCTGTGGCCCCGCTTCGCCCCCCTTTTAATTATTTGGCGCAGATCAAAACCTGAATTCATACAAAAGAAGTCAGACCCCTTGTCTAACCAGAATGGAGGGCCATGATTGGGAGAAGCTAGAGCAAACCGTTCGCGATATTCGCGATAACACCGTCAGCGCGCGCTCAAGAGCCACCTACCAGAACTCTTACTGTCGCTTCCTTGCTTGGGTCATCCGCAACAAGTCGCACCTCGTACCCAAGCCCGTTCTCGAGGTCCTTGGGGACACTAGCGTGCACACCCTGCAGCAAATACGATCTCGCGTTAAGGAACTTATCACTCAGGATCGCAATTTAGTGCCTCTCAACTTTGAGGCACTTGAGGCAGCAGACTTCGTCACCTGGCTCGTGACACTGGAGCGCAAGGACGGTGGCACGCTAAGCTATTCAGCCCTGAATACCCACCGGGCGGGGCTGTTTAACCTGTTTCGTGAGTACGGACATACCATGCATAAAACGCTGGAATCTGAACTCACCAACTATTCTAAAGGCCTCAAGCACAAAATTGCCAAGGACGCTGCAAATGGTGAAATCTCGGTGAAGACTGGCAAGGACCCGCTCATGTTCGACCTGTATGCATTTTTGTGTGAAAAGATGCTGTCACATTCAAACAAGGAAATGTCATTTGCTCACGCATACATAGTCATCGCGTGGAACCTGATGTGCCGATCGTCGAATGCATTTGGGATACGTCACTCGCACATGGAGTGGAGGGGCGACGCGTTGCAAATTTATTTCGCGCACATGAAGAATGATCAAGGTGGTGACCGTCCGCGAGACCCTCGTCATATCTACGCTAATCCATTGACACCTAGCATATGCCCAATCGTAGGTTTAGGCCTGTACTGGGCGGCATCGCATTTTGACGGAAGCGACCTCCTCTTTCCTGGAAGCAACCAGTATGAGCGCTTTCGAAAGTGCTGGCTTCGGTTGCTGGCACAAGAAATCGTAGCTATAGAGTTAAAGCGTCAGGGGCTTGACGCCACCGAGCTCGGGACGCACTCGATGCGAAAAGGTTCAGCGACGTTCTGCTCGTCAGGTTCAACAGCATGTCCGTCATCTACTGCTGTTCATTTACGAGCTGGATGGTCACTTGGAGGTGTGCAGAATACGTACCTGCGATACGAGGCTGCCGGTGATATGCACGTTGGTCGTACAGTGGCAGGTTTACCAACTGAAAGCTATAAGTTTTCAACTTTAGCACCGCATTTTGACACGCGACGAGTGCGTCGAAAACGGCATTAAATTGATGTTTCCGGATTTGCCTGAAAGGCTCGAGTACATTGCAGAGTACTGTTTGGCGTCGCTAGTGTACCATTCGAGTTTCTTGAAGGCGACGCTCTCACCAAAGCACCATGTGTTCCAGACGCCCATCTTCCAAGATGAGACTATACTATTAAGCCTAGCGTCACGAATTAAAACTGGTGATGGCTGCACTAAAGCGCGCATTCGTCCGACTGGAGTCCCTCCTCACGTCTCCATTCTCTGTGAAATGAAAGGGTTGAAGGATGGATTGTTGGAGACGCTGTCGAAAATCGAAGCAACGCGACTTGACACAGTTCAGGACATTATATCGGAGTTGGAGAAGCGTGCTATCGGTGCAGGTACAGTTACATATGATGGACTACACGAAGCAATTAGAGCCTGTATTAAGGATTCTGGAGTGGGTGACCTCGTTGACAAACTAAAAAACACACAGGAACCGTCTGTCGAAACGCCTGATGAAGAAAACGAGCACCATCTGTGTCACTTTTGGGATGGTAAATTCCGGCGTGTTCCTGCCGATTTTAGCATTCCGGACTGCTCAGTTCGTCACATGTGGGTACTATGGATGTGCGGCAACAAGGCGAAGCAAGTGCCACCACTTCGGCTTCTAGATGGTCGTGATATGCCCAGCAGGAAGATGCAAAAGCGCCTCAGTCAGCTACGCTATCTAATGCTGAAGATTGAAAACGATGCGGAGTCCAAAAACAAGCTACAACTTTGTCAGAGCATCGAAGACGCGACACAAGTCTTTGGAGAATGTGCGAACAGCGTCGCTGCCAATGACGTTACCGAGCCCTCTCGCGAAAACGACGACGTGGTCAGCTCAGCTGGGCCACCGTCGGAAAGCTAGTGAGGATTAAAGCAAAACAAAACAGTTAGTTAGTGGAGCTGCCCAATAGAGTTACCATACATTACGGAGTTTGGCTCCATTTCTACAAATCCTCCTAAACATCATACTAATATGTTGTCTGACAATTGTCTGACGACTTCCGTCTAAGAATCATTTTTTTAAATAGAGAGATTTCGGAAGTTTCCGCTACCCTCGTGCAGTGATCTTCAAATGAATCCGTGACACTTTAGGTGCAATGAGCCGCTTCACTGGTGCTGCAAATATGGATGCCAACGTGTTGCAGTCGGTCACTGCACGTGGAGTAATGAATGCTACGCAATGGAGCAATACTAACGAATTAAGTACCTGCAACAGCAAATTGCCCTTTAGGGATCCATGGAAATGTAATAAATGGCCATGTTTAAAGGCGGCTGTCGCATTGTTTTGATAAAAGTATTCAAATGTCAGACGCAAATTCCAGTCCCAGAAGCATAGCGTACAGTGACTAATGCACTACATGTAGTAGTTCTTGTCGCCTTATTAAAGCTGGGATGAGCCATGGCAAAATCATCCAACAGCACCAAGAGCGTCGTACGCAGAGTCAACAGCAGCAGCTGAACGGGAAAATTAAACGAAAAGATTAGCTGCAGCGCCTTTGGCCTATCCTCAGCCGTCGATACACTTGTACACTTACTGAGCTCCAAGAACGCAGGTATTGAGGCCAATGATGTGTGGATCGTCTCGAATATTCGACGGAAGTACGATAGCATCCCAAGGCACTTCACGTCCAACTCCTGATTCTTGTCGTTTAGTTTGCAGCAACTCAAGGACATAATTGCTACCCGTGGTGGCTCTACAGTGTTGCAGGCCATCATGACTGGCAACTTACGCATTATCGATTCAGCTGCAACAAAACATTAGTGAGCATCGTCATCGATGCACTTCAAATCTATTAGAACCCTTGGATTCGTTCTCGTCGAGATATTTGTCAACAGGATTGTCAAATTAACCATAGTCACTGCATACGACGACCAAAGTCACTTTAAAACGCGCAAAGAGAACGCGCACAGGCTATTTTGATCCTCAGCCTTGAAAAGTGGAGGTTGCATACCATGTCCTGCTCTGCTATAAATACGGCGGGTACGAGCTCTGGTAACTTGTCGAGGACGTCCCGACTTATAAGTTTTGCGGAAAACGAGAGAGCTCTCACCTGCAATCTTGCTCGGTCTCCTCGTAGTTAAAATTGGTGCGAACATCAGTACCACAAAACATGGGCGGTGGTGTGTCCAAAGCGTCAATGAAATGCTCTGAGGATGGTTCCATGACTTCGCCCCGCAGTGCTTGGAGCAATCCCAAGCCTAGCAAAGCTGCACCTGCGAGCGAAGAACGTCGTGATTCCACAAAGCAAGCCACCTCAATTGATGCACGCATTGTGTCTACACTGCGTCAGCTCAACCTCACGCAGCGTGCAGATCCCAAGAAAGGTCGAGCTGTTCATTTTGAGCGCATCGTTCTTCAGTTTGGCTTGGTGAGTAACGCTTTCACCACCATCCGTGCCATCTACCGCCAATTTGCCAGTGTAAGCTTTCTTCTTTGATCAATGGTAGTGTTTTGGAACTTGAGACTGACTTGTTGACGTGTGTACAGCCTGGTAATGGTGACTTGACGTTTGACGGACTTAAAGCAGCTCTCAACGCTTTGGGTGCTCAAATCAAAGAATCCGACATGTCCGAGCTCTTCTACGAGTCGGACATGGTTCGAGACAACTCGTTAAGCCAGAACGAGTTTGTCGTATCGCTGGCTATAGCGCATTTGCTAGGGCTCATCACCAACTTTGACTCGATTAAAAACTCGCTCGTACACGCCCCGGAAGAAGTAACGCTGACAACTCCCCCTGAGGAGCAACCTACAGACAGTGGAAATGCGTCCAAGCTCATCGCAAAAGCTCTGGATCTCATGGTGTCTGCGTATTTGCTCTTTGACAACGATGCCAGCGGTACAATTCAAACAACCGAAGTACTGGAGCAAATGCGGCAAAACTCGAACGGCGCTGCTTCTCCCAGACGTCTGGAGCGCCTGGCAAGCGGGTTAACGTCCAAGGCCATACAGCATGAGCGGATAAAGGAGCTGGACTTCGATCGAGACGGCACCATTACCTTTCAAGAATTTGTACTTACATTCCAGCGCTGGGCCGGCTCCGATAGTGACGACGAAGAGGAATGACAGTCCTGTGGTCTTGACCGGAGCAGCAAACCCTACGACAGAAGCCAAAATATTAACTCGCGTAGATTGTAGAAACAACCTGAGCCAGGCTACTTAACTTACATTCCAGCGCTGGGCCGGCTCCGATAGTGACGACGAAGAGGAATGACAGTCCTGTGGTTTTGACCGGAGCAGCAAACCTACGACAGAAGCCAAAATATTAACTCGCGTAGATCGTAGAAACAACCTGAGCCAGGCTACTTAATTAATAGGTAGCTGCAACTGTCACGCTTTGAATTTTCGATAACAATCTCTGCTACAGAGAAGTGGCTCTAATTTCAAACGCATCACGCACCGGCACCAATTGAACGCCGCGCCGGGATTCAATCTAAACCAATTTACCAGCTCGCCTGCATTAAACATGCATTGCCAGATCGGCTACGTTGCCTTACATGTACTTGGCTTGGTGGCGCTTGAAGTGACCGTGCGTCTCCAAGAAGAGATTGAAAATATACGGCCACCAAAAGTTCGTGGTGCGGTCGTATACCGAGTACACGAAGCAGTATACAACCCAAGCAAAGTACACTGCACACAAAAATGGAAAAACAACGACAAGAAGACGTCAACTATGCTGGAGTCACCCCTAGGACATCAGCCAAATAGGACACGTACATGGGAAAAATAGCATCATCACGAACGGCAGCATAATGCACGATAGCGTGATGCCAAACCACAACCGGAACACGGACCCCAGAGACGTCTACACCAAGTAAAAACCGCGTCGCACACTTAACACTTCACACCTAATAAAAACATTCTGATCCACGTACCGACAACTCAATCTCCACCGCTTTTTCATATCCCGGGAACTGTTGGTGCTGGATAAAATACTCGAGTCTTTCCTCTTTCTCCTTCCAGCGCGCATCCAGGAACCCCTTCAAATCCGCTGCCGCGTCTTCGTACTTAAATTTCTGCGAGTGCATGGCCACTAGCCCCGCTGGTGCCTTTCCTGCCAGCAGCGACTTCATAGACGGCACTTCCGTATCTACCTTGCGTCCATAACCCATGTCAAATGTAGGCACTTCGCCCGAGTACGACGGAAACGCTAGCGTAAGGTCGTAAATGTCTGGTTTGGCGTCCGCCACAGCGTCCAAGATGATCTGCATTCCCGTCGTTCGAGGCAGCAGCACCCGATCGAACTTGGGACGGTTCTCCCGGGCGGCAAAGGCCTGGCTTTTGGCCACGTACTCACTGTGGATGGTCGTCCCTTCAGGAAAGAGGACGAGCCAGAAAGGAAACTTGTCCGTGATGAGGCCGGTCATGTACTTCTTGATGTGCGCCTCATCCTGTTCGATTCGGCGGCGGAGGAAAAGAAACTGGAAGAGACGCATGCCCCAGCCGATGATGGGCAGGTACTTCAGCTGGTCCTTAAGCACAATTTTGACGTTGCCCGCCGCCTTCTGGTGGCGCGCAGCCTGCCAAATGTACCACCAGTCAGCGTCGACCTGGTGGTTGGCGATGAGGATCACAGGTCGCTCCGGGTCCGACGGAAGCTCGCCTGAGAGCGCAAGCTTGGTCTTCGGGAAACTCGTGGACGTAACATCTAGCCAGAGTGATTGTGCCACGGAACTAAACATAACAAGTTAGAATAATTGTACTCTACATGCAGAGTGATGGTCCATATTCCTGACGCACCCCATAATACGACGGTAGAGCGGCTTGTTGAACGGCCGCACGAGGCACCAGAGACAGAACTGGAGGAAATTAATGCATGCACCGTTGCACAAGATCCACAGCAGGTTCAGTGCCGAATACAGATGGAACACCGCCATGGTAGACGGTGAGGAAGAGGAACAGCGTGCTCTTCTTCGCGCGCGGAATGCGGAATGGATCAGACGGATACTGGAGACGATTGCAGCTGCGACAATAAATCAGTCGCTGGATTGGACAAAAAGATGTTTGGAGATCGGTGGTTGGTGGAAAATATCCATTAAACAGGTTCAACGTGTGACGCGCGACAGTCTGACGTGAGTATCGAGCATCGAGACGCTGCCAAGTCACCATCTTAAAGCTTCAACATAAGCGGGATATCAAATACATTTAATGCTTACGGCGGATGAAGCCTTAGCGGAAGTTAACATTCAGCTCAGCATCATCTGCCAACGATGCAAGTTGGTGATGCAACACAACCGCGCAAGACTGGCTACCAGGGCAAGTTGCACTACAAACGTTTGTCTGATGCAGAACGATCAAAGCACGTCGATGATGAAGCATGACACACACTTCAATTCGGCCATGGGATGTTCACACGAAAATGGGTCTTGAAAATAGAACGAAAATAGCGAACATTCGGAGACAGTTGCAGTCTCGATGTCGGATACCAAGCACGTCGATGATGAAGCATGACACACACTTCAATTCGGCCATGGGGTGTTCACACGAAAATGGGTCTTGAAAATAGAACGAAAATAGCGAACATTCGGACACAGTTGCAGTCTCAATGTCGGATGTTGGGTCCTGTAGTTGCACCCTCCAAGCGCGACTGCATCAGGTACAATTTGTCAATGCAGACGAAGCATCAAGGCCTTTATAGCTGACTGTTGCGTGTATATGCATGTGCTATTAGGTTGAAAATGCCCGAAGCCGCGAAATGAAGGCGCATGGTGAGCTAGTGCAACAGTTACAACACGAGTTGGAGAGTCGACGCACCAGCGAGGCAGAAATTCGCCTCATGGCCGCCAAGTTGAGGACTGACAAGTGCCGTCTGGAAGCAGAAACTGCTGCAGCAAATACAAAAGTCCGACAGCTGCTGGAGCAGCTTGACGCCCAAATCACCAAAAGTTCCCAGGTGAGGAACGAAAAGTGCATAGTAGACGGTAGCTATCGGATAACATTATTCCACTTTCTTTCGTACAGATAGAAAATGAATTTAAAGCGGTTTGCACCGAGAGCAAAAGTAAACTTCAAGTCACTCGAGAAGCTAACGAACAATTACTCGACGAAAAGCGGGAACACACCATTGAGGTTTGTTAGTCTTTCAAGTCCGCAAAAAAGTCATACTGAGTGGATTAATTGCTTTTATTTGACGCAATTTTGCAGTTGTCCGGGTATCGAAACAAATTAGAGAACGTGCTAAGTGAAAAAGAGCATTTAATAGCGAAGAACGAGGAATTGTGTATGAAAGTTATTACCCAGGTAAGAGTTGGCACTGCTAGCAGTAGAGCTGTATTTTCTTATTAATCTTTACGTTTGTAGGTTGTAGACATCGAAAAACTTTCAGCAGTGGTAGTAAGCAAGCAGCAGGAGATTGAATCTTATGCAACACGTTTTAAGCTTCTGGTAGGCTCAATCTCCATCTCTCCACCACGTTCACTATTTATTTTTTAACCAAATTGTGTGTTTGTCGTTCGTAGATTGACGACTTAACCGGCGCTCGAGACCAGCACAATGTAATGCAGAGTAGGCTTCTGGAACTGGAACGCGACTTAAGTCGTGCATTGGTGATGCGAAATCGAGCTCTTCAGTGGAGGCGAAAGCACCGTGAAACGCGTGAGAATCGGGTCTTTTCTCACAAAGTCTTTCTGATTTGGAAGTCAATTTCAGTTCAGAACAAGTGTAACAAGATGAAAGAGTGCAACGAGCTTAACCGTGGTCGACTTCAGCTTGTTGGAAAAGAGGTACTGAAGCGCTGCTCAGAAGCTAAAACCTGCTTGCAAAGTATTCGACAAGCTTGTGGTAATGAACGCATGCAAATCCAGTCACTGCGCGCCGAATTTTGCCAGGTGGAGTTACCAAAACTGCATAAGCTAGCTGAAATGATGCAAAACGATGTTGCCAGTCAACGAGTCTCCCTCAACATCGCCGAATTTTGCCAGGTGGAGTTACCAAAACTGCATAAGCTAGCTGAAATGATGCAAAACGATTTTGCCAGTCAACGAGTCTCCCTCATCAACCAACGTGAGCAACTGATTGTTTTGCGCCAAGATGCTGAGAATCGATTGCAAGCGATGACGGAAAAGCACAAAACACAGTTGACTCGCCAGAGCCTTACCTTTTTTCAAGCGCTGGCTACGCGGGGGCAGCGAGAATCTCATCGTCGTACCTTTAACGCCTGGAAGGACCTATATCTGCGATCTATTGTGGGCCAAGCTACACATACAGCGATGATTTTTAGCTCGCAGCAGCCTCTAACTTCTCCATTCAAAATCCCTAACACAAGTCACGATGATATAGCTCAGTCGTGGGTAATGCCAGTCGCTCTACGACCAACCTCAGTTGCAATCCAGCCACTTGAACTTGACAAGCTAGACACACTCCGATCTCCAAGATCTCAATGTGCCACTCCAATTGATACAATGTGGCGGAAATGGCGGCGTATCGATGCTGGTAGAAAATAAACCGTGTAAGGTTCACCCTCAACGGGTAATTTTCCACCTACATTTTGACACCAATCATCATAACTATTGCTTCGTTGCGCAACTAATGAATTTAGATTGTTTCATCTCTAGTCAATTCTACTGGCGAGTACTTATGAAAACTTATCCTTCATTTCTCTATGGCGTTGATACACGTCCTCGAGGAAGGATCAAGCATATAAATAGTAGCTAGCTTTCTATCTGATGGTCCTCAGCAAATTGAGGAGGGAGATCGAAGGAGGAATGAGGACAGGTGAACCTTCTCGGCGTCATATTGGTAAATTCGTCAACCCACTCTCATCTACAATAGAAGGAAAAAGCATTCAGAATGCAAGATATCGACGCTAGGGGAGGAACAGCGAACGGAACCAGCGGCGGTGGTAGCACACATCCGCCATTATTTAATTCACCATCCAAGCTTGGTATTCACCATACAGTCGCGACCTACATCCCAACCGAACAGCGTTTTCGATGGCAAGGTGGTGCTGGAGCTACTGACGCCCTGTACACTATCCCCACTAGCACCGGCGCCGGCCCGAAAAAGAGTTTTGGCAACAGTACGCGCGATGACTGGGACCTCGTTCGCAAGCGCGCAGATCCAGGAGCAGGTCCAGGTTCTTATGAGCCTGCGGTGTCTTGCGGCAAGCAAGCGAGCTCTGAGTGTCGATCTTCGGGTTCCACCGCGTTTGAGAACGCCCCACGTACACCAATTCAGGACAATGGAACGGCATCCCCAGGTCCAATCTATGATCTACCTCCGGTTCTCGGTCGAAGCTCTCCTTCTCCAAAACAAGGTACGTCATTACGTCCACCTCTAAACGGTAAGAGCATTGGTCCTGGACCGAATCTCATGCTCAAGGGGTCCATCCGTGAATGTCGGTCTCTCGTATCCCCAACGTTCGGCACCGAGATCCGACTTAGATCTCTGGGTTCTCAACAAGCGCCAGGTCCCATTTACGATATAAGCCCAACTGGGTACCGCACAGGCCCTCACACCTCCTTCAGTCACGCCAAGCGCTTCTAATGGAGAACTTACGACAGCGAAAAGGTGCCGACGTTGAAGTTTACCGAATTCGTACTTTTATAAATATTTTTTTTGCATTTAATTTTTAATTCTAGCCAATCAGAGTGCATTCCCGTATTTGACAAGCATGGAGCACTTGAACGCGCCGCCCTCGATCTCCGTGCGTCTGTGTGCGTGGTATGCGCTTCCTAGCATTGTTCTCTAACTGTAGTTTTATCTGCGACACATAGGATTACACGCTGCTCGAGTTCTTGGGCGAGGGCGCCACTGCACAAGTGTATTTAGCCGAGCACGAGGCTTCAGGTGCTCATGTAGCCATTAAAGTGATTGACAAATTGCTGGTGCAGCGCGCACAGTTGGAGAGCAAAGTGCGGCAAGAGATGGTGCTACATGCCGAGTTGCTGCATCCGCACGTGTTGCATGTGGAGAGCGTCTTTGAGGACGCTCGTAACTATTACATGGTGCTGGAGTACTGTGCGCGAAGGTCCCTTGCAGCCGTCGTCAAGACGCTTCCGGGACGCAAAATGGACGAGCAGACAGGCAAGAAAATATTTCGTCAAGTGGTGGCGGGCGTCGTGTATCTACACGACAGCAGCGTCATCCACAGAGACCTCAAGCTCGCCAACTTGCTGCTGAATGCCGATGGAGAAGTCAAAATCTCGGATTTCGGACTGGCGGCCAGACTTGGGTGAGATCTCTGAAGATTTTGGGGATGAGTGAAGGAAAGAGTTATTTATGTGGGTTTGTAAGTTTCTAGGGATGAACATGTGACCATGTGCGGCACGCCAAATTTCATCGCGCCAGAAGTGTTGACGGCGGAAGATAAACCGTACGATGAAGCGGTGGACATTTGGTCACTGGGCTGTATTTTGTACTGTTTGCTGCTGGGGAAGGCGCCGTTTGAGGGTCGCAAAGTGAGGTCAGGATCAGTAATGATGGAGATATTTTACTGAGTGATTTAATACTGACGGGTGACTCAATCGTGGATAGTGAAACACTCGAAAATGTGGCGAATGCAGCACAAAATCCGCTGCCATTTCCTACGGGTTTCTCTTCGTCTGCTAGTGATATGATCAAACGTTTGTTAACACCAGTGAGTAGGCAAACGGATTGGCTCTGTTCATTGACAAAACTGTCTAACTTGTTGCTGCTAATGTTTTGTTGAAGGACCCGCGCTCCCGTCCATCCGCCCAGCAAATCTTGCTGCATCCATGGCTGCGCGAATCTTCTCATAAGCGAACTCAACCGTCTAGCTATAGGCGCAAATTGGGAGCGCGTGGATACCAAACATTGCCTCCACATCCGCGTGCGTCGTCTAGGTCTCCTGAACAGCTCCGTGAAAGTCGCAGTGCTGCAATGAAGGAAGGAGAATCGTCCTTATCATCTTCCTGTTCGTCGGTTCCGGACACAACGAATTATAGGCGCCGAAAGACGCTCCGAGATAGTCGACTAAGCATGACGCACCATGAAGCACCAGTGAATAGGATACGCTTCTCACGTCGTCAGTCGCTGCCGTCTGCTCTAGGAAATAGCAGCAGTAACAGCAGCTCCGGTATCGATGATGAAGACGGCAGCATGGAATTACAAGACGATTACAGTGAGCTCTCGGAACTATCATTACCGGCTACTTGCAGTGTTCGTGGAAAAGAGGAAGAAGACAAGGAAGAAACAACCGCGGAAGATCAAGAAGACGAGGAATCGTCACTTCTGAATATCTCTAGGTCTGGGTCAGTTGTTTCAGTCGTGATTCATCTCGAGCTGGAAGAAGTGTCTTGTTTTGGACTTACTACTGGGACCCAAAATGGCAGCACCAAGGTGCAGTTGCAATGGAGCTGTAAGGAACCCGCAGAAGTCGGAGACGCGCCAAAATTTGAACTAAAAGTCTCGAACGGGTGGGAAGTAGACTACAATCCGGCTACTGGAGTGCTTACTGCCACAACACCTGAGCGCGATCCATTGCGATATGAGATCGCAGGCGTCAATGGAGTGCGAACGGGTTCAAACTCGACTTCTGGTTCCTCACGAGTATCGATGACGCGATTCAGTCAGCGTACGTGTTTGCCACCATTAGTTCGATTTTGCCAATGCCTTGCACTGCGAACAATGCAAATGCGTCAGATCGCGCTACGTGGCCAAGCGAACAAGCTCCCGTTTATTCATTACGATACTCTTCCGGAGTCACTGGTGGAATCATTTCGATATCGCTCTGGCCTTCTTGTCACTCCTCATCAAGTAACTTCCCATGACCAAATGTCCAGCTTCACAACTAACGTCCATACTGGAGTTGAAATTGCAGGTGTTGGATATGGATACATTGATGCCACGGGCGACTTACGAGTCGAATTTCTGGATGGAGCACAACTTACGTCGTCCATACTGGAGTTGAAATTGCAGGTGTTGGATATGGATACATTGATGCCACGGGCGACTTAAGAGTCGAATTTCTGGATAAAGCACAACTTACGCTAGCAGCGAGTGGATTGCAATTGCGTTTTCGTCCTTCGTGGGCAAATGGTGATTCAAATAGTCAAGAAGATGTGTTTGAACTTCTCACTAGTAGCAGCATGTCTGCCTTCTTACCGTCAGTAGTTAAGCAGAAACTGGAGAGTATTCCAGAGTTCATTCGTCGACTTAAGGCTACTGGCTGATCCCATTTTGGGCAATGAAGACAAAACCGACGCTTTGTCTTAGTTTGAGACTTGCTGGAGTGTCTGCGGTATGGACACCTCGACTGAATTTTCAGAGGAGACTCCAGACAGCAGAGATGAAGGAGCTTTGCGGTTCGGTAACAACACGGAAGATCACCTTCGAGCAGCAAAAGATCAGCTAGAGGAGCTTCAACTGTTGACTCGTGCTGATCTTCACTCATCTATTTCTTCGTTCACAATACCTCAGGATTCTTCAATGGACGTTGAAGTTCATACTAGACCTGAGTCCGTGGCAGGTGGATTGAGCAGCTTTGCAGCTATCCTGAACGCTTCGAGGAATTCAGCGACAGCAGCAGCTATTGTGCCGTTGAACTCGAATTTCAAATCACTTGTAGTGGAGACTTGTGGACGATGCCCCAGCTCGAATGGAGAGATTCTCCCGACGCTGACTGAAGGAAGTGAGAAAGAGGAGGAAGATGACGAGAACGAGGAGACGTTTACGAGGAATTCACTCAGCACTCCTTTAACGTTGGCAGAAAAACTGTTGGGGTCACATACTGCGGATGTGCTACCTAGAAGACAGGAGCAAGAACCACCTGATGATTTAGGTATGGAAGACGACGAGTTTGTTGAGATGATGAAGCACATTTCACAAGGCAAGATTGAGGTATTGAAACTGACACCTGAAGACATCACAGAGCGCAAATTAGAGCGCGTTCAGACTGTGCTGAGATCGCAGTCTTCTTGTTCAGAAATGCCATACGTACGAGCACTCGTGTCGGTCGATATGCTGCGATTGTTGCTCAGACGATTGGGCGTGGAAACTGTTCGTGATGCAGTCCAGCGAGTCATTCGACGAATTGGTGAAAGGGAGGAAACAGACTCGCTGTTAAGTAGCAGGAATATTGCTGCTGTTGTACTGGAAGTGCGTCGAGAGTTTACAGTAAGCAGCAACGAGTTTCCTCAACGGACAACCGAAGCAGAAACCAGGAGCAATCGCTATGGTCGTCGAGCTTCTAGTACTACAAGAAGCAGCAGCTTACCATCTTCATCCCTTCGCAGCTCTGCAGTTGATCGTCGTAGTATTTTGGCCAAGGAAGGAATTCACGTGCTCATGCAGGAAAAAGTCATGTTGTTTAACCATCGAGGACACGCCAACCAGTTACCCGCTTTCCGAGTACGAGGCGCCAGTGCGTCTATCACCGACTCTGCGACCAAGAGACGTCAACGAGGGTTGCAATACGCCAATGATCACGTCACACACCGCACAGTGCACATGTAGCGTGATATCCACTTCAACTTGCCTAATTTGCACCAATCCTATCACATCTGCATTTAAACCAATCCGTTGACTTCATTCTTCATCGGTCTATATCTCCTTAACCTCGTGTATGTATATATCATAATCTTAGGATATATAATCTTCACTCCGCCACGTGGGACCATTCTGAATTCCGCAGTATGGTGCATATTCTGAATGGCGAAATCGTCTCGGACGACGACCCGCGGGTCCGCGGGCGCACGCAGCCGCAACAAACATCGCAGCCTGCCAGACGCTTCGGCTCTGTACACGGAGGAAGTGACGCAAATGCTCCACCCACTGCCAACGCCGCTCCAGCCGCCGCTTCGCCTCTCCAGAACATAGCGAGACAAATCGGACTTGAAGGTTCCGTGACGATCCCCGCAGTGCTGGGGATTCCCTCTCGTCCCGTGCAAAAGATCCACTTGGCAGTAGGTGCGGTGCTCACAGCATTCTTTGGTTGGCGAGCGCTGGTGTTCCTGGCCTTCGCTTACTTCCTATCCACGCAGCAACCAAGACGCACATGATGCTACTAAAGAGTTTTTTTAGACTGCAAATGTTGCTAATATTCTAATATACGAGGTTTATTATGGACGATGAAGTGTCTTTCACCTTGTGCGTGAGTAAAGGAACGGGTGGTTGGCCACCTGTTCCAATGTCGGACGCTTCGCTGGGTCCGTTTGCAGCAATTTTTCCATTAGATCCCAGACTTTCTCCGATAGTTTACGAGGGAAAGCTCGACGCAACTTCCGCACGCCACCACCATAACTTAAGACGCGATAGTGACGGTCGTCCCGTGTGGGTTTCTCGACGAGTGGAGCACCAGCCAACATGATGGCAAGTAGGATTCCTAGAGACCAAACGTCAGCTTGAAGTGGATCGTACAGATGCTGCGCTGCAAACACCTCGGGAGCCATATACCAAGCTTTCCCCACACGTCCAGGAGCGAGTAGTTTACCGTGTTTAGTGGCCAATCCGAAGTCGCATACGTGACAAACTCCTTCAGCATCTAACAGCACGTTTTCCAACGAGATATCTCGATGTGCCAGTCCGCTCTGCTTCATACACAGCAAACCACGTACAACGTCACGGAGGAAACGACGTGCAGTGGCTTCCGGTAGTCGACCGTCTACTGGACTGTGCCGCACGACGTCGAACAGATCGCCACCTGAGCAGAAGGGGAAAACGAGGTAGAGGTTGCCACCACATTGCACTTCTTCCTCCAAAAGCAACACATTTGTGCTGTGCGCAGCGAGTAGTTTGCGGTGTACGGCGCGCTCCTGCTGCAAACTCTCGACGACGCGGATGTGCTTACCGACCGTCACTTGAGCGCGTGCACAACTCAAGTCCACGCGTTTGACGGCGAATTGGCGTCCACTCTTGGTGTCTAGACACAGCAAGACCTCACCAAAGAGTGCGGGGGCTAAGGTCTCCAGTACTTTAAAATCCGACAACCGTTGTGGTGGCGACCGGATGACGCCTGGAGAGCGCTCCGATGCATTTTGCGTCGAGCGTGGAAGCTGTTTTTTGCTCTTTCTTGGAGTCGTGGCGGGAGACGAGAACGTGGCCGTTAACATCGCGTACGAGGTGCGTAGGAGACCCATGAGTCGCTGTCACGTAGGACAAGGAAGTGGGTTCAGGTACGTGGGTGGGTTGAGTAGCTTGTGCTCGAGAGAGACAATAGCAGAATGAAGTGCTTTTGAACTGTGAAATGGCTTCGAGTGCGTTCAGATAGATCCACCCCGAAAGGTAGCAATGCCGTTTTCGTACGCGTTTGAAAAATGACCAAAGGTTTGTCAACCGAATGACTGCGGCTGACCTAGCGCAAAATCTATGGAAATGGTCAGTTCTCCCTTCTTATTACCAGCTAGTGACGCCGATATCAGCGGTTGGCAAATCATTCGGTGTGGGAGTTCGTTGGAAGCGCTTCGAATCGCACGCCAGAGACTCGTGGGCCACGACTTGCCAGTGCAACTCAGCGTGTTATCGGCGCCTTCTTGCGCTCAGCCGCACACGTCATTCGCAACGCACTTTTCTCTAAAAAAACCATGGCAACTCTAGTTGCTGGCGCTAAGCTTTCGCTCTCACTGGTGCTAGGACGCATTGGATCAGCGTGTTATCGGCGCCTTCTTGCGCTCAGCCGCACACGTCATTCGCAACGCACTTTTCTCTGAAAAAATCATAGCAAATCTAGGTGCTGGCGCTAAGCTTTTGCTCTAGGACGCATTGGAACACACCTCAAGTCTCGACGTTACTAACTTCATGTTCGATGCATTTTTAACACTCGAAAGGGTGTGTGCTTCAGTCTCAACTCAAGTTGAAGTGGTCCACCAATCCGAAGCAGCCTCAAGTGTTCGGCGTCAATTAATAGCAAGAGAAGGGTATAGTCTCGAGGATGACTATTACCGAGATGCAAATACGCTGTCCGTTAAATTACCTCTGTCGCGTATGCGTGCCTAGCTGCGCTTATTGTCAATTCGCAGGCGACTCAAGTAGACGAACATGTACACTTGGGTTGTAGTACTCAGCGCACTGTTCGCGACGTCTTTCTGGATCGTGCAGGGTATTTACATGCTTTTGCTCTCAAACTCAATGTCTAGGGCGCAAATTTACCAATTACTTTGTGCTGTATTTGTTGGGGTTTGCAGTGAAAGCGGCGGCATGTGCTGAGATCTGCTACACGACGCAGCTAACAGGGTTCGCTCCAGGTGGCGTCCCTGGCTGCACGTGCAGCGGCTCGGCAGCAGGAGCGCGAACAGGAGCAGGAGGCTGCAGCTGCGGACAATGTTACGAGAAGGCTCAAGGTCGCATCGTCGGCTTTGCACTCAATGACGACGGCTTTTGCACCTACGGCACAGACTGTGGCAATTGCGAACTCAGTTCTAGTTCTACCAACGTACCAACTAGCACAACACTAACACCAACCAGCTCAACGCCCACGCCAACTACTACGAATTCCCCACCAACCAGTACAACAACCACTCCAGTACCAGTTGTGGTCACTTCGGAACCTCCTTCTTCCTTTGTGGTTGAAACTTCTATCGGTACTTGATTTTTACCTTTCATTGGTATCAATGCAATAGCTAACTGGATATTATAGGCGCTTCTGCCTCTGCAAGTTCATCGACAGCGACTTCCTCTTCTGCAGCCACAGATTTGAGCGCAGCGTCTGATGACACCAACTCAGACTCGACAGATAAGACTGGAGAGCTCGCTGGTAATGGGTCCAGCAGCAATTGTAAGTACTTGCGTATGCTGACGATCAACACGGACGCATGTACTCACACGGCGCTGTTTTTATGAGCAGTGAAGGAGAAAAGTCTTAGTCTGTGGCAGATCGTGCTGGCAATTTGCTGTTCAGCACTGATTTTCATCGTTGCAGTCGTGTCGGTGTGTGCGTGTTATTGCAAGACGCGTAGCCGTCTAAACCAGCACGAACAGGAACAAGTTAACTACTACAATCAGCACGCACAACAACAAACCTACGCGTATCAGACGTGGAATCCTAATGAAATGAAAGCGAACATTGTCTGAAAGCTGCGTTCCGTTGAACAAAGTGAAACGATATATCGTTGTGTAGCACTGCAAGGAACATGGACACTCCCTTATTAAGCCCACTTCCATGTCAGGATTAAGAGCTGCTTGAAGTCAGATATAGAACACAACAACCTTTGGGCATCAGGTTGAAGTGCAAGCCAAGCAACATTACATTTGAAGTAGCTCTAAAAAGTAGCATTTCCAAGTAAGGAACTTTACGGAGTTTTAGAGACAAGGACAATATTAACCATAAGATGGAGAAGAAATGTTCGTTTACAGGAGCGCGCAGTTAAGGCCGACACCAATGTCAAAGATTTGATTCGCAGCTACGACTGCAGTAGAATTGACCAAGTTGATTGATTGCCCTGGGGATGAGGCTTCTCCAAAGTGTTACATTTATGAACATTTGAACGCATCCTGGGGGTTGAGCTTAAAGCATCGTCACATATTGCGTTTGGAGGACGTGGACGTTGGTCAAAGTGATGACCAAATAGAGGAAGAAGAGGAAGATGAAGACGAGGAAAGCGACACAACAGTGTCGACTCAGGAGCCTCTCGTTGCGGTGCAACAGTCCAAGCAGGGAATGACCAGCAGTGGAATCATTGGAGACGTCAATACTGAAACAGGAGGACGAAGAGCTGAAAAAAGAGATGCAGAGCTGGAGGCAGATGGCCCAAGTGACGCAGCGTAACTACGTGGAACTGAAGGGGGAATTTGAACTAGTGCGCTGTAGACAAGAGACACAAAAAGGTTCCTGCAGTTCACCCTATACATTTTGGTAGAAGCGGTGGGGACCGTGATTCAAGATTCGGGTCAATCTTCCGGAACCTCCTTTCGTCTCGGCTCTATGTGGTTTCCCTTGGCGACAACGCGGTGTATTCCGAGGCTCCTACGTCGAGGGTGCATGACATTAATTAACACGCAGACTGAGCAAGAAGCCGCTGCAGTTGGGGTTTCCTCCAGCAAAGAAGGCCAAGTTGATCGGTTGTGGCTACATCAACTCTTCTGATGACAACGTCGACCCCGGAACGATGAACGAACTACGAATTGGATGGAAGTGTTTCACAAATTCGAGCTGCTGCTGGTAGTGAATCCAGCAACATATGCGTATACATGCAGTGATGCTAACTACATGTAATAGTTACACCATGTTACATGTAGTTAGTAACTACGATAGCGATGTGAATACCGGTAAGCACGAGGGAAGGTATGGATACAACCAACGCTTGACAAACTTGAGCCTCCAGAGTTGGGTTCCTAAAAAATAAAACTAAATCGAACAATATGAAGTTTCTCACTACGTTCCGTTGAAAGAAGAGAAGTCGAAACCATAGATCGCTTGCTTGAAGTCAAAATATTAGCCAGAACCTCGTACTTCAACCTGACTGACCTTACGCCTCAGATTGAAGTATTAATACATGGCAAGATGAAGGAGAGTGGAGTAGTGATGACATGAGCTTATATTGCTACAATACGTCTATCTTAGACTTAGTTTGTTATTTTCTACTTTGGTTTTACACTTGGATGGTAATTGCGGGCACACACCCGAATAAATACACGTTTCTTCCAACATCCAACGACTTGCGGCCCCCGACAGGATCAGCCGATAGGCTGTTGCGGTGTGGCCGGCTGATAGCGGCCACGAGCTCAGCTAGCACGCGAAAACGAAGGCCCAACCACCTTCAGGCGGCGTTCGCGTAGCGCTTGGCATGAGCTCGTTTGGCTCCAGAGCTGCGATGCACAGCCATTATGCGCTTGTTATGGCGCCGTGAGAAGAAGCGGTGGATCTTGTGGAAGATCAGGCGACAGCCGCTGCGTTCGATGCCGTCCGAAACTGGACGGGAAGTGTACATGGACGTGAACGGAGGGGACGAGTACGTGGCGGTCGGTAGCGGCGTCGGCTTGTTGGGTGACGCGACGCGCGTCTGCACAGCGGGTGCCACAACCTGCTGAGGAGAGGCGATGGCGCTGGAACGCATTAAAAACGGGTGACTCACCACGTCGTTCATTGAGATACGTTGGTCTGGGTCAACTTCAAGCATGCCAGCAATGAGGTCAATAGCAGCTGCTGGAAGTTCATCCGTGAGTCCCCAGCGATCAATTAGTTTCTTGACTCCTTTGTTGGTGATGAGGCGGAAGCGCGCGTCTGAGGACGACGCCGTCTCGACGGGTGGCGCGCCGATGAGCATGATGAATAGCATGACGCCGAGCGACCAGACGTCAGCCTTGGTGGCGTCATACTGCACGCCTGCCAGTACCTCTGGAGCCATGTAAAAGAGCTTGCCTACGGTCTCACGACTCGGCTGGGCCGTGGAAGCCGCGAGTCCAAAGTCGCACACTTGGCACTGGTCGTCGTTCGTTACGAGCACGTTCTCGAGCGACAAGTCACGATGCGCGAAGCCATTCGCATGTAAAAACTGAACACCACCTGCGATTTGACGAAGATAGCGCGCGACGTCAGCGGACGGCAGCTTCCCGTCGTCAGCGGAGCTCACGAGCTCGTACAGTTCCCCGCGCGCGCAAAAATCGGATACGAGGTAGAGGTACCCGTCGAAGTCGATCTCGTCGCGCAACTTGAGCAGGTGGCGATGGCCCCCCACACGGTTGAGCTGGTGGTACAGCGCGCGCTCAAGTGCCACGTTTTCGCGCACCTTTTTGTTGCTTGCGAGTGTAAGTTGCGCGTTGGCGGCGCTCTGCAGCACGCGCTTGACGGCCACCATGTCACCCGACGGCTTGTGCTGACACAACAGCACGTCACCGAAGAGCGCGGGTGCTAAACGGCGCTGAATCACATAATCGTCCAACTTGGCCGCCATCATATCGGGGGAAAGCGGATTTGGGGGGGAGCACGCAAATTGGGGAATGAGAGCACCTCCAACTTTTATCCGATCTGAATGGGTACGCGTCAGGCCGTTTCGCATAGGATGGCAATTAGACGACATTGAAGGGGCATACTGAGACCAAGTGATTTGGGCTGGCAGAGGGAATTTGATCGGGAAATGGAAGAACAAGCAGTGCACCTGCATTTGCATCTCCTGAGTTTTGGGGAAGATGGCTGGCGACGGGAGCACTTGCCCTGGTGCAAATTGCAGTGCATTAGCGTCGTGTACCACTTGTATTGTGTGAGTGCCTCAGCAGGCAGATGTGAGACCGAAGCAGGTAGGGCGTGACGTGGCCCAAGACTAAGACGTGAACCTGCTCTTTCCAGCGTCTGGCCAGAGAAACGGATCCCGTTGCCAAAATCACGAGCTTTGAAGCATGAGTTGGAGAGGCGGAAGTGGAGATTTCGCGGAACTCGGACGTGAGCTCGGGCTTTGCGCCGTTTGCGGGCATTTTAAACGCGTTTTGCACTGCTGACTGCTTGACTTGCGGCATTCACAGGATTTGGAGACGCTGTTCGCACCGAGACTGTATTGACTTGGAAGTGACGGAAGAGTGAATGTATTTGATTCTTTTTACAAATATGGGAGGGGGTGAACGCTTACGGTCTAGGTATTAGAGGACGGTGCCATCCCGTATCCCATCCATGCACCAGCTTGTGACCACTATCGTACGAGACAAGTGGCTACCGTTGTGCAGTTGTGTTGATGGCGGCGACACTTTGTTGTCTTTTTGCCTGCAGACGGTGGCGTCAGCGAGGACAATGTCCATCGGACATGAGACGATCTTCCCTATGAAGCGCACTTCAACCGGCGCCAGCGTCCGATTGAACCCGAGTCAACGTGTCGCGCGGGACTTTCATGCTGACAGTGACGACCAGCGTGGATACATGATACACGGTTCATATCTGTACGTGTAAGTTTGATTAGAGGCGGAGGTTGCAGCACCAACAACAGCGCGAAGGTGGGTACGTCCAGAGATCCCCATAATGCAATGGAGGTTGCCCACGCGGACATGGGGTGAGGCAGGCGTCGATAGTAGCGCCACCATGTTACTTACTTCTTATATTGTGTTGTTTTGCATCATAAATAGTCGTCAGCAGCAGCGAAACCTGAATCAGCTTGCACCAGAAGATCGAAAACGATCTCCGCCCGTCGTCGTCGTCGAAGAGCCACAGTGCCGTTTCCATTTCGCAAGTGAAAAATGCAATTCTTGGCATTTCGGCAAACTCTACCGTACACGTACGCGCTCACATCACGTAGCAACTTGTACTTGCATTGCACACTGCCGAACTCCATGTACGAGAAGGTTGAAGGAGCTACCGTACACGTACGCGCTCACATCACGTAGCAACTTGTACTTGCATTGCACACTGCCGAACTCATGTACGAGGTCGACTATTTCCGTTAGGTGCACCACACCATAATCCGTTTTTACACGGCGTAATTACGGGTATTTACGAAGTCTCCCAGCCAATCGCAGCGCACGCCAACCATTGGTGTTGAACATTGCACCTTGGATCTCGGCAGGTAGCTTGTCATTCCGACAATTGCTTCTAGCAGGCACAAGCAGTCAAGGCGACGATAAATATTAAGGAGGTTCCAGTGATGTCCAATCTTTTGGAATTACCGTCCGAATTAGAATGAGGATATAAACTGGCTGTTTTTTACTGAGGAACTCTCCATCCACTTTTGTGTTTATATATTTCTAGTGTCTGGGATAAGTGATGAATAGCTTTATATTCTGACACCTCTTGTATGAGTGCGAGGGATGGCGGTTCGCACCGCGTGCGGTCGCGTACTCTCGTGCGTTGAGCAGAGCTATGCTTTTACTTCTGATCTCCCATAACCAAAATACCATCATGTTTCTGGTTGCCCAAGGCAATCGCGTATGTTCAGTGACGATACAACCAATCTATCTAATAACTTTCGTTCTTCCTAGCACACGGTGCGGAGACTTTTTATTCCGAGAACTACGCCACACTCACTACATGTAGCTGTCCATTTTTGTTGTCGCGGAGCATCACTCATAAGCATATGAATGTCTTCTGACATCAAACGTTTGGTCGTTTAGTTCTGGTAGTTCCAGTTGTACAGTTAGTAGAGCATCGCACTGCTCTCAGTGAAGGAGATATTCGAAGTACTTTCGCGAAAGTTCCGTCACATGATCGTACCAGGCGCGATTTGATAGTACTCTAGCTGTGAGAGAAAACACTAACAACGCTTGAATAACTGTAGGACAAAATGGATGGACGCACCATTTGTTACCTCGTAGTAAACTTAATTGTATGTAAAATACAAATTATCTCAGTATTACACCGTTTATTAATAACTAAGTCGTTTCTTATGCTCATTAACTGATTAAAGAGATCTAGTCTGTAGTACTTTCTTAATTTGAAAACTTTCTGCTACATATTTTAGCATTTTGTATTAATACTACTATTTGTTTAAATAAGTATCCATTCAGACGAGTTTTATTTGTGGCATAAAACTCGAGCCACAATGGGCAACGAGAGCTCTATGCTCGCGGGGGCCGAGGAGGAGCCTCGTCTCGCTGGCAGAGATGCGGTCGAGGGTGGTGAGTGCTGCGGCTTCCGCGTGCTGGGCATCCAGCAGCAGTCGCCTGCGTCATCCGTGGGTTTCGTGAGCTTTTTCGACTTCATCCTCGAGGCCAACGGCATCCGCCTCGTACGCAACCTATTCAAGCTACTGTAACCAAAAGCGATCTTCGTGCCTAATACAAGCGTCTGCGACGTGTGCTATTGTAGGATATGAAAGATGCGACCTTTATGGAGCTCATTGCGCAGAGCGAGGACCGCCCCATGCAACTCAAAGTGTTCAACGTGAAGGCCCAAACCACTCGGGAGTTGCAGCTCACACCCAGTCGCAAATGGCCTGGCAAGGGGTTACTGGGAGTCACCATCCGCTTTGACTCGTACGAAGGCGCTGAGGATCAACTGCTGCACGTGCTCGTATGTGGCAATTTAGTTTGCTTAAATCCGGCACAGATCATGATATCTCACAAAATTGTCCTTTTGGATGCAGAATGTGGCAGAGTCGTCGCCAGCGGAGCGTGCAGGTCTTCGCTCAGACTCAGACTTCCTGCTAGGTACGCCTGAGAGGGTGTTTACTGACGCAGAGGACTTGCACGATGAGATTCTGGACGCACTCGACGGGTCATTCCAGTGTTATGTGTACAAGTAGGTGACAACTTGTGTTAATCAATGGTTTGTAATATTGACAATGGGAGGTGCTTCGCAGCTCGCTGGAGGATCAAGTTCGGATTGTGTCGATTGTGCTGATTCTGGACGCACTCGACGGGTCATTCCAGTGTTATGTGTACAAGTAGGTGACAACTTGTGTTGATCAATGATTTGTAATATTGACGATGGGAGGTGTTTGGCAGCTCGCTGGAGGATCAAGTTCGGATTGTGTCGATTGTGCCAACTGAGCGGTGGGGAGGTGATGGAGTTCTGGGGGCGGAGGTTGGCCACGGCTACCTGCATCGGCTTCCGTCAGTGTGTCGAGGCTCCATCGGCTCCTCTGTGGGGTTCGTCAATCTGCCTCAAGATGCTAGAGCAGCTACTGATGCATTCTGTAAGATGATGTTTATTGATGATTATTGCTGTGTATCGATGGTCTAATATTTGATTGATTCTTTTACAGTGAAGCCGCAGCAACGTATTGAACAAGTACTAAATACAGAAACGAAGTCCGAGAATCAGCACGAAATTAAGGCAGACGTGGCAGTGGAAAATGCTATCGATGATAGCACACTCACAGTACCATCGACAAGCGAGGTGGCTTTAAATCATCAGCCAGATGTAAGTTCAGCTTTTCAAGCTGCTTCGACGGTAAGAACACCTGCGTCGGCAAAACCCCGATACACAGCGCGCAAGGATCACCAATTTCCGATGTCAACGGTTGCCGTACTCGCTGATCCTTGAAGGTTGCCATGATTCGCTGTTCAGAAGTTTTTTTTTGTATTTTTTCAGAGGTGAATGCGATGCAAATTTTTCTGATCACCAAATGGAAATCGTCAGGATTGAAGGGCTATACTGGGACTGTCGCAACAAGAACTACGCATAGCTAAGAGCGCTGCCTAGCGGAGTGTAATGGGATAGTAACTGTAACTTCTGTGTTCTACCAACAATATCTTGCGTTCCCAGATTGCAGTATGACATCAGTAAATACAACATTGAAACACTTGTTAAAATGTTAAAATGACGTTTGCTGATATTATGGATATTACTACTAATAAACTAAGCAGAAGAAAATACAAGTACTATTTATACTTGTAGTAGTCTACATAGTAATATAATACAAATGAAGTAGTATATTACAAGTATGAGTTGTACTTTTTCTTTAAAAAAATATTATGTTGTGCAACAGCGTATTAATAGTTGTATTGAGGTTCATGAACACTGTACTTATCTCTTCTGGTGGTTGATGAAGCGCAGCGATAACAAAGCCAAGATTCGAATACCCACGATGAAGGCGATGACAATACCGAAGTTGCGCCAGATCTCATGGTGTTTGTACTCGAACGTGGACTCGACGTACTCCTTGATCGTGATGTGGTCAATGGTAACAGGAGGATTTGTCATTTCTTGACACCCAAGATTGCTGCCGACGTTCACATACTGTTGCGTCTGCGTGTCATACGTAGGGAGAGTATCACAATCGCTGAACGTGAGGGCTGCAAGTACCGCAACAGAATATCGTTGAGGAGTGATCGTGTACAGCCACTTGTAGCCAGACGGAATCGCGTTGGCCGGTGGGTTAAATCCCATGAAAAGGAAGAGAATCGAGTTTAACATAACACCCAAAAGAGCGGCAACTTCCACGCTGGGCAAACAGTAGACCAGCAGCTGGCCAAGATACGTCTGCAAGAGCACCAGCAGCGACGTGTTGATCCAGTACAATACTGCAGTTCCAAAGCCCGTGAAGCCCACCATCCAGTAGAAAATGACCGTGTAGAGCACCATAGATCCAAAAACGTACGGGATCTCGGCGACAGTTGATCCGACGAAGTACCAAAGAGCATTGTACGACTGCGCTGCTCGTTCACGGTAGAAAGCCTCGCGATCTTGAGATGTAATGGGTAGAACACTGTTAAATGCCACTACACCGTTAAAGAGCGTAGTCATGAAAACCATACCGACACCAGCATTGACTCCCTGGTACGATGTGTACGACACACTGACGTAGATCAATCCGAAGAGCAAACCTAAAAGAGGAGCGATGGCGAACCGTGTGAGGTTGTACGAAGGTGTTCGCCAGTACAACTTCATGAACCGTCCTAACAAAGCCGTCATCTGCGTCCACGAGTTGGCTGCACGTTTCTTCATGAAAACGAGCTCCGATGAACCAGGTGCAGGCACCGAAACACCTTCAGTTGCCAAGACAGAATCCATCGCTTGTTTCGTATTGCTCGAGTCAAAAACGTTCACAAAGTCGACCGGATTGTCGTTCAAGTGGTTGACACCTGCTCCAATACACTCAAGCATCCATGTAGCTGGGTTGTAGCCCATTGGAAGAGATTTTACACCTGGAATCGCCTCAAAGTAGTCCACCATCGTCTGAGCACGCTCGCCCAGGTCACCAAAGAACACTGTCTGGCCACCTCGCTTTAATAGTAAAAGCTTATCAAAAAGCATAAACACCTCAGTGGATGGCTGGTGAATCGTGCAGACAATAGTACGACCAGTGTCGGCCACCTTCCGCACGCCGTCCATAATCAGTTTAGCAGAACGAGCATCCAATCCACTTGTAGGTTCGTCCAAGAACAAGACACTGGGGTCAGCAGCAAGTTCCACACCAATAGTTAGTCGCTTCATACGCTCCGTGGGACTGCCACGAACAATCTCATCTGCCACGCTTTTCAAGTCCAGCAGCTCTAAACATTTCATACGCTCCGTGGGACTGCCACGAACAATCTCATCTGCCACGCTTTTCAAGTCCAGCAGCTCTAAACACTCCTCCACTGAGTCGTACTTGTCGCTCTCAGGTACCGAACTGTCTTGACGCAGGAACGCGCTAAAGACCAATGCCTCACGAATTGTGGACGCATCGGAGTGAATATCCATCTGCTCGCAATATCCTGTACAGCGACGAATGGCCAAGTCACTCGCTTCGTAGCCGTTGAGTAGGATTTTGCCTTGGATGGTGCCTCCAGTCTTCCGTCCAGCAATGACGTCCATCAGTGTCGTCTTGCCTGCTCCAGTAGACCCCATGAGTGCCGTGATTGATCCAGGTAACGCGTACCCACTGATGCCCTTAAGCAGCTTAAGCGACTCCTTTGGGTTTTGCGGATCCGGGACGGAGTACCAAAGATCCTTGAAAGCGATAATGACAGGCTCAAACTTCCGCGTTGTAGACTTTACATTGAGCGCAGTGTCTTCATCTGTAGCGTGAGCACCTTTAGCATGAGGTTTGCGTCCAGAGTTGGGGGTTGTGGCCAATACGTAGTCGTCGTTTTCAAAAGACTCAATCGTTTCCACATTGAGTGTGATATGTTCTGGGCTCTCATAACGTTTGTACTCGAGCACAAGAAATCCAATAAACAGGAAAATGACGCAAGTGGCCATTAGGAACACAATCCCAAGCCAAACCCATTTCTTGTCGGAAGGAACATCGTATAGTGATAAGAAGTACTCTCCCATCCTCATATCGTACTTGGAACAGTAGTCGACCCCTTTGAAGACGCACACATCAAATTCATCCGAACGGTACTGGTTCACCGCAATTCCACGTAAACACCAAGCAATGGGGTCAAGCCAGTAGATCCAAATGAAGTAGTCCGGCATCTCACTTTTTGGTACAACAAAACCCGCAAAAACAATGAAGAAGAGGACGGAAACCATCGACAGCGGCTTGGCAATGTGCAGATTCGGCGAAATGGCCGCCAAGAAGAAGAACCACGCAGCGAACGCCATAATTGTCAACACTAGCAAGATCTCGAAAAGCACAAACTCTTTCACGGCAGATTTCAAGCCACACATCCAGTAGACAAGTGAGCCAAAGACAATAGTTTCCGCTAGAGCCCATGGGATTTGGCTGATAGAGTTGGCAAGGACGTACGCTGATGTACGGATGAAGTTGGAGCCACGTTGCTTGTAGAAAATGGGACGAGCAGAGCAGTAAGTTGGAATTTGTGCAGCTTGACCAAGTCCCAGGAACAGAATTGACTGGAAGAGGACGCCCATCACAACTTGAGCACTGGTAGCATCCACCTGGTAGAACGTGCTACCGTAGAGAAGACCAATCAAGATGACCATGAAACCTCGTCCTCGGATAAACGCGACGTTGCGTAGCATGACCATCATTTGACGTTTGAACACCGTGATCGTATTCTCCTGGAACGACTGGTGGAATTCTGGCATTGGTTCCATGTGAGTCTTCACAGTATCCACCAAAGACGGTCTTAGTGGCGCATCCAGTCGTGACAAAGTGTCTCGGAAGACTCTGGACTCTTGGAAAATCTGTCCAAACTCGACAGGCGAACGAGGGTGCTTGGACATTCCAGCGCTGAGTGAATCCTGGTATTTTCGTTGCTGGTTCGTACCAAGATCAAGCAAAAAGTCTGCCGTGTCGCGGTGTGGAGGACACCGGAATCCTAAACTTTCAAAGTAAGGAAGTGCCTGGTCTCGAGGTCCATGGTACATCACATCACCAGCATTCAGGATCAACACATTGTCGAATAGTGCGAAGATTTCAGGTGATGATTGTAGTAATGAGATCACCACAGTCTTACCAAGTGTCTTGGCAATGCTGCGTTGCGTCGTAATAATGTCAAAGGCTGTGGCACTGTCGAGTCCTGTACTAATCTCGTCCATGAGTGACATGTACTTCATGCCAAACTCCATTTCACCCGTCGTCACTCGCTTACGTTCACCACCAGACACACCACGCAACATCCCATTACCAATGATCGTATTTTGACAATTCTGCAGCCCAAGTTGCTCGATTACAATGTCCGGATAATGCTGGAACAGAGTTTCCACCGTCTTCAAAGCCTCGAGGTTTTCATCCACCGATCCATTAGTCAGCAATTTGTCACCACGTCGAAGAAGCTCTCCACCTGTGAAAGAATGAGCAAACTCCAGTGTTTCCTTCACAGTGAGCGTAGGGAAATGAATATCGTGCTGATCCACGTACGTCACGAACTGCGGTAGACGTCCACCCAATTCCTGCTGTGGCACTCCATTGTACGTGATTTCTCCATCCACAATCACTCGTTTCTCTTGTGGGAAGCGGCCACTCAGCACCTTCATAAGCGAGGACTTGCCGGAGCTCGGCTGGCCTAACACCAGTGTAATGGTGCCTGGCTCAAACACGCCACTAAAGTTGCGCAAAATGGTCTTGTGCACCACATGCTTCTTCGCTGAGAGCTTGCGTGCCGCTGTCTTGAGGGTGTGCGTAATCGTAGGCAATTCTCGCCCATCCTCGTGTTCTCCTACAACTACATCGACTTCAATGCTGAGGTTTCTGACGCGCACCTCCATCTGAGGCAAGGGACGACCCAGTGCGGTCTGTAACGTAGACGCAAGATGGTCGTTGAAGGCTTGGGATCCATTGGCCAAGAGCGTCTTGCCCGACGTGTCGGACGATTCCATCGCAGATTCGACTTGTGAGACGGAGAGCAAATTGAAGAATGATGGAGAAATGAGTGCTGTGACTCATGCATGAGGCGGGCATGGGTACATTTGAAGCGTGACTCGTGATCACCATTCTTCTCTTTGCATATCTGAATATAACGATATATGTTTGCTTAATCTGATAAATGATAACGCAATCAGGATGAAATATCGACGTTTACATGTGAAGAGACTCAGATATCCGATACTGACGCAATGAGTATTTTTTAGCCAAAATTTATTATAATAGAAGATTTTTGATGGAGTAAACGACACCCGACTCCTCGAAGTTGACTCCGAGGAGATGGGCCGGGAGTCAACACCAACAAAAAACAGATGCTGACGCCGCACGATACTTTCGCCAAAAGGGGTGGCTATTTATAAAAAACAGGCAAAAGTGGACTCATCCAAGAGAATCGCAATGTCAGACTCCTACTGCGCCCTGCAGCGCCAAGTCAGCTGACAGTGGTTCCGAGCGGGGCTGCAGTGCTGGGGAGGGTGTTGGTTGACGTCTGACTCCATTGTACGAAGTGACTGGCACCTATGGACAAAATTTGGTGTGTGATATGATTGGTTAATGATAAGGTATAATACATGTATGCACTACATGCACACTCTTGAGACAAACGGCGGGGAGAGGGGTGAAAGGAGGTGAGCCACGTGCGGGGTGCCCGCGAAGCAGGGCCGCGCGGTATTTGCGGAGGCGGTCCCAGCGCCGAGCTCACGAGCGAACCGAGCCTTGCACTCGCCTGGATTTAGAATCTTTTTATCGCAGGAGCGCATCGACTGCCTTTGCGAAGCAAAGACTTTCCTTTTATGACATCTGTCCTCGCGGGAAGGCCCATCCCAAGATAGAATTAGTACATGTAACACCTTGGCCAGACTTGATTTTAGTATACATCCTCAAAAGCACCCGGCTCAAGAATGTGCATGTAGTCTCTGTCTAATACATGTACCGCATAACCTATGTTATGACTCCAACTCAAGTGGTCACATAATGTTTTAAGCTTCAAGTTTGTATTTACTGCTCATCACGTCCTTTTGCCCATCTTTCTTCAGGACCGATGTCATTACCGCCTATTAATAATGGCTTTGCTCAGTTTGTATTTACTGCTCATCACGTCCTTTTGCCCATCTTTCTTCAGGACCGATGTCATTACCGTCTAATGGCTTTGCTCACGCTCCTGCGATAAAAAGATTCTAATACCTGGCGAGTACAGATCTCGGCGCGCCGGAAAGCTCGATGCTGGGCCCGCCTACGCAAATATCTCGCGGCCCTGCTTCGCGGGCACCCTGCGCGGGTTTGCTGTGGCTACGCACGCTCGCAACCGCTCACGTCCAATGGCCCTTTTATGTGTCTTTCGCCCGCTCATTTCCAGGGTACAGTAACCTTTATCTGAATGGCAGTTAGTTTTGTCGTATTACGTCTGTCGGTGTACGTCTACTGCTACAGTGTATTAACAAGACTTTTTCTATTAATACATGTAGTATAATATTACCCTTACTGCTTACTACAGTACTTTGTAACCAAGGGGTTACGTAGAAGAAAAAGACATCGAATACTGCAAAACGGAGATGTATTGCAAGCTGCTTAAATGGTTATTCGGACGCCACGGCCATCGCAAGTGGAAGCTCTTGGCCTTCATTTGGGCGAATGGGGACATTTTCAAAGGCGCGTGTAGCACTCAGGTCACTGATGGAGAAGGGTAAATCTCTGGTGTAGACCTCCGGTTGGGTGAATGGACGGACGTAGCCCTCATCCGTCGGGAATTTGCTCAGCGTTTCGTACTCGCCGACTAAGCGGACGGCGAACGTCAGGCGCTCGTGTACCCCATTCGTGATGATGATCTCGTAAAAGCCTGGGTAGCTGGCCTGGTTGCCCGAGTCGTCCACCATCGCTAACGTGCTCTGCTGGATACGGAAACTCATCTTCCGGTACTGAGTGGGGCGCAGACTTACACGTCGGTAGTCAAACAGTTGCTCGTTCAGCAACGCTGCGCTGCCGGTCGCGTTGATGTTTAACGGACGGAAGAATGCAAAAACGACTTCATCGCCGACGATGTCACCGTCATTCGACAGAAAAACGGTGACTGTATGGTCCAGATCGCGCGTCACCACAATAGGCTCGTTCGTATCCATTTTCTCTCCATCAAGTGCAAGCGTAAACTTGGTGTAGCTGAGACCCCAGCCAAATGGGAACACGGGTACCTCCTTGTAGTAGCGGTACGAGCGACCAGGATATTTGGTCATGCTCATACTCTTCATATCCACGCTCTTGATGTAATTGGATGGATACATCGTGACAGGCATCTTGCCGCTTGGACCTCCTTGTAGTAGCGGTACGAGCGACCAGGATATTTGGTCATGCTCATACTCTTCATATCCACACTCTTGATGTAATTGGATGGATACATCGTGACAGGCATCTTGCCACTTGGGCAGGCGTCGCCAAAAAGAATGTCGCTCACCGCTTGGGCGCCAAAGAAACCCGGATAGAAAGCTTCGACAACACCGTCCGTGTGCAAAATGAGCTCCTCAGTACCAACCACTCCACCATTAAAGAGAACAACGACCGTGGGTTTCCCCGCGCGTCGCACTCGCTTCAGCAGCTGCATCTGAATGTTGGGCATGTCGATATTCTCTCGATCCCATGCTTCACGCTCAATGGAAGTGTCGATACCCAGAAAGAGAACGACAGCTTCCGCTCCTCGTGCAGCTGCTTCAGCTGCGTCGAAACCTGCAGTGGACGTGTCATTAATTCCTGAGCCCTGTGCATATACCGTCTTTGATTCACCGTTTGCAGCGATAATCGCCTCGAGTGGAGTCTGTACACAGCCGACCTCCAAGTAGTCACCATGGCACATTTGTCCCAGGTAATTGCCCAAAAGCGCACGCTTAGCCTTGGCATGAGGTCCGATCACCGCTAGCTTCCTGCCCTTGTGAAGTGGTAAGATATTTCCATGATTTTGCAGCAGTACGATGGACTTCCGGGTGAGATCAAGACTTAATTGCTTGGATTTCGCCGTGTTCACCTCGCTAGGAGCAACATGCCAATACGGTTGATCCTCAATGGGATCAAACAACCCCAACTCGAATCGCAGCTTAAGCGTCCGTCGTATCGCGTCATCAACCGCTTTTACTGGGAGTTGCCCACTAGTCACGAGCTCAGCCAGACATTTCTTGTACACACTTCCACTATTGACATCCGTCCCAGATAAAATCGCCAGTCGTCCCGCTTCACATAGTGACTTGGTGTAGTGTCTTTGACGGTAAATTCCTTCAATGGCACCGGAATCGCTCGTGATGTAGCCATCAAAACCCAATGCTTCACGCAACAATTTGGTGTTCAGTTGCTCATTGGCACACATTGGCATGCCGTTCACACTATTGTACGAACACATAATCCCCTTCGCCTTCCCTTCCACCACAGAAGCCTGAAACGCAGGTAAATACGTGTCTGCAAAATCATATCTTGACACGACGGCGTTGAACGCCATTCGGTCGATTCCGTCATAATGTTCGTATGAATAAGCTGCAAAGTGTTTGAGCGTCACGACCGCCTGTAAGAACCTCTTGTCCTTGCCCTCCTGAAGACCTTTGGTGTAAGCCACACCATACTTGCTGTTAACCAGCGGATCTTCGGACGGAGTCTCCATGTTACGTCCCCATCGTGGATCTCTATTAATGTTAATGTTCGGAGACCAGCAGTCAAGTCCCAAATGGGGACCCGCAGCGTAGTTTTCTCTCGCTCCTTCGAGCCACAAAGCCCGGAGCTCCCAGCCAATGACTTGAGCCATGTCGAAAGCTGCTTGGGGGTCGAAGATTGCACCCAAATTCACGGGATTTGGGAAGGAAGTGGCGCAGTTGGTGCCGCACGTGGACTGCACCCCGTGGACGCAGTTGGCGCCCCAATTGTATTCCGGTAATCCAATACTACTCATGTTGCCTCTGGGACTGGCGCGTGCTGTTAAGAGCGTCACTTTCTCATCCAGGGGAAGACGTTTCAGAAGGTCTTCGATACGATCGGAAGTCGACAGAGACGAGTTACAGAAGGAAAACTGCTGGTGCTCAGGGGCGGAACATGCACGTGGAATGGAAACACTGCTGTGGGCGGTTGGGGTGGAAATGGCTAGCACGGCCAGCAGCGGCACGAAGAGCTGCATCATCGTCCAGGAGATCTCCGATCTTAATTAAAATCAAAAGAATCAGATTTTGAAAAATGATAACAGCGGATTTGCTGCATTATTTTCTAGGAAAGCTCAAATCTAAATACTAGTTTTTTATCCTTTAATTAATTAATGAAGTTGCTGCTGGGTCGCTGAAAGACTATCTCGACCGCGGCCTTATGTGGGACCAACTTTTGGCCTGAATTGTAACATGTACACTGCGGTAAACCCCCGGAGGTGATCGATCTCGGCTCGAGGCGTGTTTATTTTGTTAATTGACATGAGGTTTAGGAGCTTCTTAATCTCGCAATGCCTGCTGGAGAAATGTTAGTCGTGGACGTTTGGTTGTGGAGAGGTCTTCGATTTAAAAAGGTACCGACGATAGCCAAGTGTGGGGTACCTGAAATGTGGTGGCTAGCTTCAGCTACCACGCCATCTGGATGATATTTATCCATATAACATGACTCTAGTCTCATGGCTTTTGCAATACAGACGATGTAATGCATTCTATACAATCCTACAAGTCGTGAATTTTCGCCGCTGATCAAGACTCCCCACCTCACACAGAACTTCAAAGAACAGCAATTCATTAACCAACTTCATTTTCCAATCAACCTTTGAACCATCAGTCCGACACCAACCAGCTACTCTTTATACTCCAAAATGCGAGTACTAAACATACTGTTTGCCTTCATAAGTTGCATTGCAACATCTACTGAAGCTGGCATCCCGCGCGCCTGCGTCAGTGAGGAGCACCGGAAGTTACCGTTTTGCAATTCCTCGCTGTCAACCAGTCTTCGTGTCGAGGATCTTCTCTCACGTCT
>JAIKVB010000140.1:0-39968 GCA_024679045.1 Phytophthora brassicae | reverse complement strand
TTCCTCTCGGACCCCCCCCTCCACTCCACCCCGCAGCACCGTAGCACAAATGGCAAGTGCGCAGGGCTTCGGCCCTGAGATGCCTGCTCGAATCAGGCCGGTGTTATTGATCAAGAATGGCTTGGCGAAGTGCGCGCGCGTCTGCATCGCTAGTGTTACAGGGTTTGCAGTTATTACTGTGGCTTGTTGTTATTGTCTGTACGTCTAACTGACTAAATTGAGTATGTATTTGTTTGTATGAGATCCTGTCTTACACGTGGCCTACAATGGCAAGTATGTCTTGTGTTTCAACAGGTGCAGGGTCGTCGATGCTCCCTATCCTGTCTTACACGTGGCCTACAATGGCAAGTATGTCTTGTGTTTCAACAGGTGCAGGGTCGTCGATGCTCCCGATGGCGAGGGCGCGCTTGTACACAAAAATACGCTCGTCCAGGACGCCCGACTTGTGCAGCGGGCGCATGGCGCGTAAGACGCTCCCAGCTCCCTTCGCTTTGGTAACTCGCGCTATCAGGAAAGAGCGCACAGCCTCTTCGACTCGACGGCCGGAGTCCAGAACGCGGTCCTTGTAGTCTGAGGCCGCGGCCTCAAGTGCAAACCCGCCGTCCAAGAAGATCTTCATGAAGGCAACGACATGGCGTGACTCCGACTTCTTCTGCCGGTCGGCCGAGTCCCAGACACGTGGAATCCGCGTGTACCACTCGAACCACGCGTCGGACAGGTTGGTAGCAGCTTTCTTTCTGCGCTTGACTTGTGGTGCTTGTGCTATTCTCCATGCTCTTGTTCAGTACTTGTAGGTTTCTTGAGGATGACGTTATCAAACAGGAGCAGCCGCGTCCTGGAGTAGCCGCGCAGCCATCTGCCGGTTGCTCTCGATAAGCTCTTTAATGACAGCCGCATGATGACAACTAGCCCCATAGCATTTTGTCTTGTTCTCTTCATCTTCCTTTTCCACAGGATTGTCAGTGATGGTGTTGAGCGCAACCGACCAGGCAAGCACGTCGGCCACCGGAATTTGGGAAGCCGCCAAGCACTCTTCCATCCGCGTTACGAACAAGCTTTGCGATGCCAAGTCCTTCATTTGCGGGAAGTACTTGATCAGGTACGCCGTTAGAACCCCGACGACTTTGCCACTCACGTTTAGCGATTCATCTTTGAGTCCAATGCAGGAAGAGAACAACAAGGCTTCCAAGCGCAAAAGCCGTTCCTGGGCACCGTGATCGAGAGCGGCGACATCAGCGAGCTTCGGAACGTCGTCGGGTTTCCAGCTGCTCAAGACGCGGGCGACCTTTCTGTCTTCGCGAGGAGTGTTGAAGACATACGCGAAACCTTTGTTCGTCCTTGACATATCCCAAGACCCCCTATCGTAGATCCACTGCGCGGCTAAGTGCTCGTCTCCGTTCGCATGCTGGGCGCCGCCTCTGCGAAACGATGAGACGTCAGGTTGCTCGTTGCGCCCGCCGCATCAGCCACACGTGTCAGCATCCGGTTCACGTAGGCTTGAACACCGTCGTCACCGCGGGACAGGCTTGCTGTAGCTGGTGCTGGGCGCCGCCTCTGCGAAACGATGAGACGTCAGGTTGCTCGTTGCGCCCGCCGCATCAGCCACACGTGTCAGCATCCGGTTCACGTATGCTTGAACACCGTCGTCACCGCGGGATTGGTTTGCTGTAGCTGGTGTCGTTGGTGATGCGGTGTCCGTGCGCGCACATGCTTCAGGAGAAGAAGCCGACTGCAGCAAGTCGAGCAGAGGAGTTCCGGTGGCCAGCTCTACAGCTTCGGGCGAGGAAATCACGGGAAGGTGGCTGAGCAAGGCGGTACAGGGCGCCTCCTGAATCACCAAGGCCAATTCTAGTGTGAAGATGGGGCAGGTGTGAAAATCCACACGATCAGGTACGAGTGTCAGGCCTTGCTCTTCGGATGTCTTCACTCGAAGCATGCGGATGTAGAAGGCGCCGTCAGCTGACCTGGTCACGTGCTGCTTGCTCATGAAGGCGAGGTTAGCGAAGCGGTCAAAGCAATGCCACATTAGACATGCAAGCGCAGAATCTTCGTAGTCCGACTTCACAGCCTCCATGGAGTACAGGTGGCGCGTCAGCGACCGTAGATCAGCCTTCGAGCAGGGTGGAGCCTTATTAATAAAACCACCCTTTTCACGCTTCATACAGTGCTTCTCCAATGTTTTGCCCTTCTTTAAAAGGTCATCTTCGATGGGTTGTCTTATATGACGGTGTTCCCCGAACAGCCAAAGCTTGACATTTCTAAAGTAAGAAATTGCAGAGTTACGAGAGAACTTACCTTTCTTACCTTCATTCGTTGCTAAAGGTGGTATCGACAGCCAAAGCTTGACATTTCTAAAGTAAGAAATTGCAGAGTTACGAGAGAGCTTACCTTTCTTACCTTCATTCGTTGCTAAAGGTGGTATCCGAATTGGTCCATATGCGCTGCGACATACTTTACAACGTTAACACTGAGAATGCACGCTTCGACATCGTCCATGCTTACATTCTCAGTTTCAGCATCGGTTTAAATGCACAGATTGCAGTGCCGCGTGCCTTCTGCGTATTTAGCGGGAATAGGATCATGCTGACTGGGGTTGACGTCTCTTCTTCCTTTTTGTCAAATGAAAACAAGTGGCTAGCTGAGAGTGCCCATCGCCGTAAACAGTCTACAGTCTAGCATAGGAGTGTGCCTAGCTCTCGAAATGGTGAGGATACTCGAAAAACATGTTTATCTTGTTCTCTGTATCAGCATATTCATTTATTTTGCTTGTTCCGAAAAATATTCATAGATCGGAACGCTAGAGCTTAGATAAAACACACACCATTCGCTGAATCTAGCACTAACTTTCTAATTGGCTAATATACACAGCTCGTTGCTACTCTACCATCTTTCTACTTTATCCGTCAATAAAACGTGTATATTTTTTCATTGTATAAGAAAGCCCACATCTTTCGATAGATAAATCTGACATTAGGTTTGATTATATAAAACCTGCGATGAACGTAAATATAAACGCCAATCGTATGATGGACAAGAAAAATAATTTATTTCAGACCGTTACAGGGGCACTTCAGAATAGCTTAAAGAAGCGTAGTATCGTCTTCTTTGATAACTTTCTTCCGAGCCGCAATCTTAGAGTTTGGTGCACGAACTCGCTTTTCTTAGCGGTTCGCCAGAACTTCTGCGTGGACTCGTTCTAGTTTTTAATTGAGAGAACCGCCCCATTACCCCACATCAAGTAGCTGGCCAGGTAAGAAGACTACAGTGGCGTTGGCCTTTTCTGCTTCCAGCCGCTGTCTTTCTATGACACTCCACGTTGTCAACAAGAAGTACAGCATTTCGTATTTTAATAGTTTTTCTACATAGAGTTTTCATAGAGAATCCATCCATGCGATCTCATGCACAGAGTAGAAGTGGTCGCTCGGGTACCCCTCCAGCTCTGTCTACTCGGTTTGACCACCCGGCACATTACGAATAATGAAGAAAATAGGTGTCCTCATTCCTAAATAAAAACTCCTGCTTAGCATTTTATTAATCGAAACAAAACTTACCATCGTATTGTACAGTTAGCACTACTGTCATACGGCCTACATGCCTATTCGCACCAAACTGCGGGACGAGTCTATTAGCCGTCTTCCCGCTCACGACTTAATCGATGGCATACCAAACATAATGGCGGTTCCGCCCCCCTCAAAGCTGCTTTTGTCTAAATAATAAATGACAAACTTTGATCGTGTTTTATCAACTTCCTCGAAGGGATTATTGTCCGCTTGCGGCTTCTGGGAAGAAAAACTTTAGCTGTATAATGCATTGAACATATACATACAATACAATTCAGCCAGCAAAAAGAAACATATTACCGGTTAGAGAAGCAGATTGGAGCACCGGGGCGCAGCCCGTAAACAAAAGGGGGCGTCACTTCCTAATACTAGTTCAATCTAATCCGGTAGAACGCGGAAGTTTTTACATTGTGTGTTTTCTATATCTTGCCGTCTGTGAGCCTCTCATTTTTTTTCGCGTGCGGCAACACAACCCGCCCCCCCCCCCCCGTGTTCGTGCCCGCTGCCTTCCCCCGCGTTCTTGTCCGCGGCACATCCCATCGAGACCCCCCCACACGGAACCCGAGGTGGTGTCTGCAGGCTACTCGCATGCAGCTTCCGAAGAGTTAACACTGGCACCAGCCCAGAATTAGCAGCCGGGTGAGAGCACGACAGCTCGCCGTTACATACTTCTGCGAAGCGTAACGAAGAGCGGAGATCAGTAAACGAGTCGACTAGAGAGTCGCACCCCGCATCCAGAGCTCCTTCATTGGCGTCCGATTTATTGAACAGTGGCGAAGAAGGAGTATGTGATACCAAAGTACCCGAAGTGGCACGATACTTGAGTTGACTTCTATGCATATCTGATGCAGTACGAGGCTGCACGGCACAGCTGTATATGATCTGTTCAAACACAAAGACATACCAACATTCTTCCGACTTGGGAACCTCTCCGACCTGTACCAGTTAAATGGTGCGTACTGTGTTGCCACAAACTAAACATACTTAACTCAAAATAAACTGTGCTACACGGGATATGCGATTCAGATCGGATAGAAGAAAAACATGCGATTCAGTATTGTCTATAAGCTGAAACGGCCTGAGGGATGAGAAATCAGCCATTTACTATTTTCATATAAATTTGGCTTGAGAGCCATGTGCTCTCCAGCCGCCAAATTGGTCTCTTTGGATACAGCACCACACTACAATCTACAATTCAGATTAAAATCTATAAAGAAGCAATCATTGCTTTATAGATTATGCTACCTCCGATGACTTATTAGTAATACTTAATTATACCGGTCACAGCACCTGCGTCGGTGTAGCTTGCGGCGGCGTGAACCAACTTCGCCACAGGTACTCGTCTAGGTACATGGGGAGTAGCTTTCTTCATTCCGCGCATAGCCATGTAGAATAGATAGTTAGTAACCCGGCACCATAGCAGATTAACAAATGTAACGAATCTTGACGTTCTGCTTGATACGGATCTCCCAGGCACCCTCAATACGGTTCTTATGAGCGCCGGTGATCGGGTCGAGGTAAGTCTCACTGTGGTTCACTCAAAGATGGTTGTACTCCATGACGCGCAACTCTGGGTCCGTACGAGGCAAACTGGTCACTGATAATCCTAGTGCTACAATCATAAAGTACATTATTATAAAATAAAGTAATCAAATATAACATCTGTACAGTTACCCAGCTTTAAGATGTTTCTTAATCAGCTTTGAGAGGGTAGGCTTGGTACGGTCGGCGTACGTCACCACACCAAACCAGCGGTTGGTAGTTTGGTCGACACAGCCGAAAAACCAAAAGTCAGGGAATCGACGGCCTCTGTTGTACTTGGATTTTTTGTAACAACGTCTCGTCAATATTCGACCACGTGGTCCTCGCCACCCACCTCAATGGGGATGGATAGCATTTCCTTGGAGCAAATATCCCGGCAGTATGTATACCATTGCATCACCGCCTGCTCGTTCACCCCGACCACGTTCGCCGCCTTGGTGACGGGGGTGCGGGCGCTCCGGTACCAAAGAAGGCGGACGAGCTTGCGAAGGGGCAGCTTGCTTTTCGCAAAAAAAGAGCTGGCGCGAGTGCTCTGCTCGGTCCGGCAGGACGCGCGGGAGCAGCGCCAGCGCTCGTGCATCACATCTAGGCGCATTTCCATGGTGGACTTCAGGCTCAGTAGCGTTGGCGGCACGAGGTGCACCGCCCTGCACCAATCCAGCGTTGACGACGCGTTGGACGTGATGTCCATCACGCCGTCAAACGTGGTGTTCTGCAGCCCGCGGGTGGAATGCACGTCGACCGGACGTGGCAGTTGTGGGCACGTGGCCGCCACCGCTCTGGCGCTGGAGGATGGGGTGTGGCTCGACGGCATGGTGGGTGTGATTGGTGGGGGAGGATGGGTGGGGCTTGGACTCTCTGCAGGAAGTTTGCAAATGAGAGCCAAGCACATCAATCCCGCGCATCTTTAAGTTTCACGCACGTTTGTGCGGCTTTGTTTTAGTTTGTGGTACATCCGTATATAATGGTAAAGGGTACACATTTTTCATGATCGCATGCTAATGTGGGGCTGTATCCACTCCTTGAATGTGGCTACATTTGTATCTGAAAGTTGCGTGAGTGAAAATTATCGGAATACATCGTTAGATATCCATAGACATCTAATGATTTATTCCCAGTAAAATTGAATACTTTAGAGCCCAAAAGAGGAGGCAATTGACGCTTTCCTCCAATAGGCAGGAACCATTTCGGTGGTTATCCGTAAATAATTTGGAACGATACAGAGAAGATTAGCATGACCCTGCGATTTATGATTCTAAAGTTTGGTTTCTGAAACTTTAGAATCATAAATCGCAGGGTCCTGCTGTTCGACTGATACGGATACATGGGTAATGCCAGTGGCAACGAGGTTCTCGCCAGCATCAGCAAGATGGGAATCTGGAATGGCTACTTCAGTGCATAATCACTTTCCGTCGACTAAGCCCGCCAGCGGGAACATCAAGCGAAAAAATGAGCGCTTTACACAAATCTTGCCAAAGAAATCTGGTTTTGCTCTTTAAAATCGTTGTTTTCGTCACTCGATCCGTTATATGATAGCCAAAGCGAAAAGTCTCATGATCAGACAGGTACGAGTACGATTCAAACAACAAAATTCACGCCGCTGCTTCATCGAACGCCAGTCGTTTGGCAGATGAAATACCCTCTTGGAGCCGAAAATTTGTCGACGGGGAGACATTTAGAGACGAAGTCGACAAAAATCTTCGAACGTAAGGTCTGGCCGCCAGGCTGTTCTTCAAGCAGCATTCACTCGACTTACAGCACGCTATCAACAATATGATCATAATTTGTGCAGCAAGATACGCTCCAAGGCGCCTAGAGCGTTGAACATTGGTCACAGATGATAAATTCTGGTCTACTGGAGGCTCTAAATCACTGAATCTGCTCCTTGCATTTAGTCTTCAGGGGATCTGCATGAACGGGTGTATCAGAGGTCGCTACGGGACACGTAGAGAGTAGAAGCGCTGTCTTATTCGGAGAAGTTGTAGAACAGCGAGTATCGCGCGGTCTCCGACGTCCAGAGTGACTCCGTCTGCGAAGATGTTCGAGGCTGTAGCCAAGCCACTGGAAGTGTCAGAGCTGGTCCAGCAGCGAAGCCGCAAGCGGAAACTTGAGTTCCTGGAGGAGACGAAGACTGCAGCGAAGCCAAAGAAATTGTGACCATCACCCAAAATTTCCCCGCAACCAACGTGCGGACTTCCTCCTCCGGCACCAGCCACGGTGTATGTTATGAGTGGGTGCAGCAGCGGAGTCGTTCGAGCAAAGCGCAGTATTTCGAATTCAAGTGGACCAAGTGGCAAAAAAGAGGCGATGCTCGTCCGAGGACAATCGCGTTGAAGCTGCCAAAGCCAATGACGAACGGATTGCGGACAAGCTCTACGGGTTGCGATAAAACCGAACGCCATTCATGTGATTGCGGCGGCTCGTGCGAGAAGATTTAGCTGAAGACAAGGCGTTGCGAATGATGGAAGCTGGTGAGAGTGAGGTATTGGGGCCTGGTGGACCCTCAACACCTCACTCTCACCTGCTTGTAGGTTACTCTATAAGTGGGGCTATATCAAGGGAGAACCGTCAAGTTCAACAATGAGGCTCAATATCCGGACGGGCGGAGCACTATTAAGGTCAATCAGCCACGTTTTCTCACTCATGTTCGCTAATTTATCTGCCAATAAAGTGCCACCATTATAGCCAAAAACACGCGGCCAGTTAGTGGCTGCCGTACCCAGTTGTCGCCGACGGCTTTGCTTTGCTCTCACTTTCCTTTTTTCCTCCTATTAAAGTATTTAGTTATTTAAACTTAGTTCTTAGCTTAGTTATCCTCAACCTATTGCTATCGTACAGACGTGCTGAGTCCGAAGCAAGAGAAGAAGTGAGGAACTCGTCCTCGCTTTCTTCCTCTCATCATCGCACTGATATTTTCCTCGGTCAGAAAGAGGACAACAACCAATAGGGATTGATCCATGTGGTCTCTTAACCATAGAATACATCGACACTTCGTTTAGTTATAACCCATAACATACTATCATTTATTATACCTCGCACTATGCTCCCTAGCCTATCCCAGGATCGTCTGTCGGTACTTTATTGTGCAGACCGTCCCACGGAAACGGCAGAGCCCTGGCGGACGTCCGCCGAGGTCATGAATTGGCCCTCCTCCAGTGCGCAAGTCGCCTACCCTCACAGATCTCACAAGCCCCACAACCCGTACAAACCGTACATGCCTCACTGCAACCCAGGGGATTTGACTCGACCGGATCCTACCTTCCTCCGCTCTACCCGCCGTGAGTTGCATTAGTTGTCGTTGGCTAACATTGTGCTAATCATGTAATAGAAGCTGTATTTACCACCTTATGCTGCTGCTTACTATTGCTATGCTTCTTGAGTGGTTATGCAGACTAGTGTGCGGTTGCAACGGGTCCAAGAGCGTTATGGCGGTCCGGGTCTTGGATGGCAGAAGATCGGAGAAGCCACAGGTGCCAGGCAACCTTGTCGTTGAGCTCACCCGCCTTGTACTGCTCGTGGAGATGCTTCCGGATAGCTATAAAGCTGCGCGAAGTAGTAGATTTGGACAATCTGATACATAGTCGGGAAAGGACCCACCCTGTCGCAGCTTACACATATACTGACGTGAGTCGTACTCGAGATCTCGGGGACTGAGACGATTGAGCAGATTGGTCTTGAAAAGGCTCCACATGCGTGGTCTTTCGTGCGCGTTGCAGTGCTGACTAAACGCAAGTACCAGTTCACAGCAGATGGCCCAAGGCTGGTTGCCTAAAACGTAGCTTGTATCTTATGGGTCTGATGGGTTGCCATCATAATCTTCGGTAACGAAGAGCCACAGCTCAAGGTATTCTTTGACCTTGCCTTATTATTTTTTGATCGAAGGATCGCGTGGTTTAGCAGCACATCAAAATAGCGAATCGTTTGAGCGCTCGGTTGCTTCGGCCGTTTGCGCGGCGAAGCTCTGTTGCTGGACCTACAGGTCTTGCGTGAGTTGATCGATGGCTGGTACGACGGCGGATGAAGCTGGGGATGACGCGACGGCCTTGGGTACAGCAAGTGTTAGTATGTAATAGGTAGCAAATTGAAAGGTGAGGTTGATGTTTAAACTGGCGTAGTGACCACTAGGTGTCGCGCAAACGCATTCAAACATCGAGGGCGTCCAACCACAGCTGTAATATAAAAGAAGGAAGTAGTAATACCTAACGAGTTGGAAACAGTAAGCGGTACCTATCGTATGTATTTACACGACACCCCTAACTACGAATCTCACGTTCGTCGAGCACCCCCACTAGCTATAATATAGATCTGTGTGCTACACGTATACCTGGTGTTGGGGTGTGTGTTTACGTATATGTAAACATAGTTTGGTTTGTTTACGGCGCAGGGCGGTGGATGTAAGGCTGTTACAATTTATGTAGCCTATAACTTGAAACTGCCCACCAGGGTGTAAGTTGATGTGGATGCTCAGACACTGCTTAAACAGGTTCAGTAGAGGCTTCGTGACTGCTTCTCCGCACCCATAGCTGAAGCGTTTAGTTTCCTCTGATTCTCGCATGGATCGAGGAAAGCCGCGTAAGTAAAAAAGCACATCTACGATTGCTTTATAATCTCAATATGTTCTAACTTTTTATTTACATATGTCAACTTTTGTTTAGTATGCCAATATCTTAGCCTCTCATTTTCATTTCAACAATTACCATCAGCAGACACGACGACGAAACGACTACGAAAAGAGGTCTCTGGCGTTCTAGTTCCATCGGCAAGCTACAGTCGCCAGCTTCAACGCTATACACCGACCCAGCGAGGACGAAACCAAATCTTTTGGAGACCTTGGACGACGCGTGTGCACGCTACGCCGCCGTTTAGAGGACCGCAAGGCGTTGAACTCAACTGATAAAGACGTCGACAATGATGCAGGTGAGCCGTGGTATATCGCCGCTACAGTGGATTGAGCGGGAATGAGGGCGAGGAAGTCGTTGATCTGACCTACACTAGCGAATGATGGATAGCTGTTTTGTTGACTTAAGTTACGCAACCGCATTGTTAGTTTTTTTTTAATTTCTTCTCTTTTTTTGCGTTTGAGATGCTAAGCTAGCGTATTCTATGAATAACATGCTACGCTGTCAATACCCCCACAATATTCAATTAGCTTACATGACACAGCTACGTCACGCTATGTACTGGCATGGGGAAATACACTACAGCATGGGTCCACTAAGCGCGACGACCTATAGCTCCTTCACTCACTTTTTAATTTGCATCAAACGACGAAGATAACATCGAACAGTCAAGCCCAGTTGAACGCTCTCGATGCCAAGTACACAAACCCTTCTGCGCCCGAGGATACGCGGCTTAAGTTCCGCCGTATGGTGAGCCACCGCCAAGTGTGTGCTTGGCCCCAACAATGCCAGGTGGTGCGATTAGTCAATGGCGAATCGAAAAAAACCACTCGAAGGACGTTGACGCAGGTCGAGCGCGCTTCTCACACGTCGTATCATTTCTCCGGAGGTTCGAGAGTTTTCCGAGGCGAGACGTCAGCGCTACTTTGCGCTACGCCGCGCTGAGCGCTGCCTCGAAAGCCAAATGGCTGCTTAACCCCTTAGTTTTCAAACCAGCGCTCCGCCTCTCAACCCAAGTCGTACGCCGTCGTATGATGCACTAGGGGGAGTCGTGTTGAACTTGAGTTTGATCGCGCCGAGTGATGATGTCGACTCCCATAATTTTCGGAGTTCTTCTCAGCTGTTAGGGCGCTTTGAAATCTTTCTCCTGACGCCCGGTTGAGATGAACACTCAAAACGGATATCCGATCTACGCCCAGCTGAGGATGCCCAGCAGAATTTAGCGTGTGAAGAACCGGTGCAGGGTGCAACCAGTCCGATGTATCCCACGCATGCACAGCTCTCTGTGGCGCTACCGAATCTTTTGCCGGAAACGCTGACGCTTCTTGATCATTACGACGACTTCCCAACCTACGCGCAGTTGGCTGACGCGCTGCGGCACGTCACAACTGACTTTCCGCAACCGGTGGATCCAGCACCTAGATACCCACCTGCGCGCAACTGGCGGTGGCGCTTGGAGACCCCCCTGTCGAAGACGGCATTCCTCATAATAGCGGGTTCGCGGCCTCATCTACCTCGCGACGCAGCTTTGGCTACGCTTGCCTATTCCACGCCTGCCCCACCCCGCCTCTAGCTGCCGACCATGGATGTGCGTTATGGGTTTTGTGGATTAGTGGGAGAGATGACCGTCGGAGTTATCGAACGCGTGTTGCCTTTAATGGGATGTGAAGATGGCGCCTGCTAACCCCCCGTGGATGCGACATTCCATCGTTTTATGTCCAACATCCGGGGGTACAATAGCGCGTATGCTATTACCTTGACCGGCGCTACATGGGATTGCACCGTCAATCGCGGGAGTGCGCATTTCACGTTTCGCGCAAATGGATCTGTGCACTCCAAATTGGGCAGTTGTTTTCTCCCCAGTCATTTTAGCAATTTAACCAAATGTAAATACTGGAACAATGTATAAATTTAAATTCATTTTATATTTAATATAAATTGTTTGATCGGTCAATCTAGCACTGAAGTGATACCGTGCACTCAAATGGATGCCTACGTTACTTTGTATTTTACAAATAATTCTTAAAATTTTACGAAGTATTCTTAAAGTACAAAAATAGCGTAAGCATCCATTTGAGTGCACAAAGCGTATTTACTTTATTTACAATTTTTTTGTTAATATACCAGTAGTATTAATAGTAGACACGCTTTTTGAAAACTGTATACGTCGTAAAGTAAATTAGATACGTATTTGTATTTTGGTGACGAGCCTTTAAATACGTATTTAGCGGCTCAATCGTACTTACAACAGTGGGAGCTTTTCGCGCGCCTCTCGCAGGTTTTTGTTGAGGTGCGCGATCTTGAGTTGAGTGACGTGCCACCTGCAGTCGCCGAAGCAACTCACTTGTCAATTTTCTTTTCATATTTGGCGTGCGACTAAATTCATGTAGTTCGCGGTGTTCGCCGCATGGCACCACAGTAATCTCACCACAAGTGTGGTCTTCGCTAGTTGAGCGGACGGAGGGGGGCATTTTGCGCCGTAGCGATAAAGCCAGAGCGAGAGAAAAGGGCGGCAGCCCACCCACTTTTGCCACTTTTGGCCCAAGGTTTTTTGAAAATTAGCGAGGTTTTTCCTCTCTTGAGTTAAACTTTGACTGGGCCGCTTCGCCCGCGCGTTATTTTTGCTTTTTCCCTCATTTTGAACAGGGCGCTTCAGCCGTCAAAGCGCTAACAAAACCTCCACGCGCAGTAGGAACCGAGCGGCTCGACTCCCACAGATCCTTTCTCGACATACAGGAGCCTATTCCCGTCTGTCTTGGAGCTGATCGAGGCAGCTTCTTACTTACCAGCCAGGTACGCGTCGTCTCCTTTTCTCACTTTCCCCCCTCTCTCTCCTAATATTGTTAAATTTTAATGGCTGCAGACGGAATCCTCGGCTCGTACCGCGTCTTTTGTATTTAAATCTCTTCTAGCAATGGATTCCTTCGGCTTCGACTTTGCGGGTGGAGATCTGCTGGACTTGGGCTCGCTTGGCGCTTGGTCTAATAGCACTCCTATGAGTAATTCACCTAATGGAGGCGGTAGTGGAGGTGGCGCTTTGCCTTTCAGTGTGGGAACCCCCACAGGCGTCCAAAGTCTGGGCGACGATCCGTTCGCCTCCATGCCGAGTGGTGGAGACAGCGACTTTGGCTTCGGAGATTCCCCCAAACCCTCGCCTAGTGCACACAGTCACAGCAAACCCACCGACAACGCGCCGACCACCAGTCAGTCGGGAGATTTGGCTACAAACTACTTTGGAGCGGAACTAGAAGCGAGCGGTACGCAGTCGACAGCGACCACTGGAACGACGTCTTCTACAGTGACAACCGATGCTACAGATGACAAGAACAAGACAAATGTTAAGAACGAGGGGGACGCATCCAAGAAGGAAGCGAACGGCGCGTCCACGTCGGTAGCTACTTCCAACTCTACGTCGTCGACGTCTACTGCTCCCAGCTCTTCAGCGTCTTTGAAGACAGAGACGACTAGTTCAACTGCAGCTACGTCAACGACGAACTCTACGGCTACGAAGCATTCGCCTTCGTCTGTGACGTCTTCAGCGCCTCATTTGACGTCTACCAGTGGTGCTCCATCCTCAGCCCCAACTAGCGCCAGCAGCAGTGCCACGACGTCTGCGCCGTCTACAACGTCATCTGCACGACCGCACATTGGTAACCAGCAACAGCAACAACAACAGCAAATGCAGATGCAACAGCAGAGACAACAGTATGCGAACCAGATGATGATGAACCAGCAAAACGGCCAGCCACAGCAGTTTGCCGGTCAGTCGTATCAGCAGCAAATGCACGCGGGTCAGATGCCTGGAGGCGTTAGCGGCGGTCCGCCAACGAGTGCTGCCGGTCAGTATATGGGAGGCCAGCCTGGGCAAGCGTACCGACCGCCAACGTCATCGTACGAAGAGGAATTTGCGCGTGTGAAGGCAATGATGATGCAACATCCTGACTTGATTCCTCCTCCGATGGAAGTTCTCCGGATCTCAATGAGCCAAAGTGCCGCTAGCCAGCAGAGTATGGGAATGGGAGCGAATGCGTACATGCAGCAGCGTGGTAACCCAGCAATGACCCGCGGTACTCCTGGCAACGCAGCTTATGGACAGTATGGCAATCCGAACATGATGATGGGCGGTCCTCAGCAAAACGCACAGCAAGCTGGAATGATGAATGCAGCGCGGATGCGTGCGGCGCAAATGGCGCAACAGCAGCAGCAGCAGCAAGCGCAACAGCGTGCGGCGGCTGGGCGGACGCCTAGTGGTAGCAGTGACTCTCAGGCGGCATGGCAGTCTGAGAACGATCTTCCCCTACGCCGGAAAATGATCGGCAAAATGTACGTCGCATCGTGGCATGATTGTAGAGGTTTTGATGGTTGTCTGACGACTCATTTTGTGCTTCGATGTGTTATAGTGTTAGTTTGTTACAGCAGCGGAAACCGGACGCACCAGCTGAGTGGATTCGACGGTTGCCGGACATGGCTAGAAGGCTGGAAGATTCTCTGTACCGCACAGCGAAGAACCGTGATGAGTATGGGGATTTCTCGTCCCTTAAGACTCGACTACAGCATTTGGCAGTAACGATGGGTGCGCGTGCGCAACACAAGGCGGGTGGAAACCCTCGTGCAGGTGCAGGTGGCGTACCAGCCAATACTGGGGCTGTCCCTGGCAGCGCGGCTATGATGGCTGGTACTGCTCCTCCGAGCATGGCAATGAACCCGGGTGCTGGTGGCATGGGTCCTCAAGGCCACGTTGTTGGCAATATGCCGTATGGAAACCGTATGACCCAGCAACAATTGATGCAGCAACAACACTTGCAAATGCAAATGCAGCAGAACCCTCAGATGCGGCAGCTAACCCCTCAACAGTTGCAGCAATTTCAAGATGCTCAGTTGCAGCGGCGGCAGCTTCAAATGCAGCAGGCGCAGCAACAGGCTCAGATGCAGCGCCAGAACACGCTCCAACAACAGCAACAACAGCAGCAGCAGCATTACCAGCAAAATCAAGTACTTCAACGTCAGAACTCGATGCGTCAAATGCAACAGCAGCAGCAAATGCAACAGCAGATGCAACAACGACAGAATCCGAACTACATGCAACAGCAGCAGCAACAACAACAAGCTCAGGCACAAGCACGTGCGCAAGCTCAAGCCCAAGCCCAGAGAAATGGAGCGTCAAATGGTGCTGCAAATCAGCAGCGAATGAGTGGAGACATGAGCCTCGGCGAATCTTCGGACTTCCTGAACTTAGATCTTTCATCTTCGCTGCTTGGCTCCGATGACCTACAGAGTGATGTGAGCTCAGGTCTCAGCGGAGGTGATAGTATGAAGAATGGTGGCACTGGCAACGACCCTGCGCATGTGACAGGGCTGAAGCGGACACTTTCACAAACTCAGCAGCAAATGGCTGCAGCGGCAAATGCTGCAGCATTCAAGCGCACTAAAGTAGGAGCTCCCGGCCAGACTGGCGGTCAACCCGGTACTGCCCCGAACCAGCAGCGTCCGAGTACTGCTACATCAGGACCTCAAGCCTCACAGCCTTCACAGCCACCGATGCCGAAGCCTGTGACAAGTAGTAGTGGCTCTTCAAAGACTCCACCTATGAGTACAGTGAATGCCAAATAATTCTCCACCCAATATGAGCGACGGACGACCGTCTGAAGGTGGCGGCAGCAAGAAACGACGCAATGAAAGAAACTTATTAGAACAAGCAAGCGGGACACCACGGAGACCCCGTTGGCGAACTTGGGTCACGGGAAGCCAAAAGGAAGTGGCGGGGCGTGTGGATGTATGCTGCAGGCCTGTCCATTTTTCCTGTGTGTGGAGCGAAGAGCGCTGAGCTGGCCTTACTTGTTAGTGATGATGGGTCATTGAACGAGTAGATACGAGTCGAGCTCCAGTTGTTCTGAAATCTCTTCTCACGTTCAATGACTTGTCATTAAGGACAGCAAAGCTGCTTCGAGTGATGACATAGGACATTGTGAGTCGAGCTGCCTTCGACGTGGGCGAGATTGTTAGGCGCAAGTCGATGAGGCTGGAAATGAATCTGTAAAGTGGCGAGATTGGTTCAGGAAGAGGAAAAGAGGAATGTCAGTTGTGTTATAATTATTTCTTGGTCACTTCTTGTAGCTTTTCAGTTTAAAAGCAACCCCTACTGTCAGTTAAGATAGCGACGGCAGTTGAAGATCAAAGTGCATCTTGCGCCAATCATACGAGTCACTTGTTGACTCGTCGTGTCTTGATGCCTCGAGAGCCTTCAACACAGTAGTCCCAACTCTACATGAAGTGGAGTATCAGAAGTACAATCCACCACTTAATAACTGGAAAACGTACCTTTTTGCAGTGGAATTTTCAGCCATGTGAGCATCCAGTAGCATACGTCGACGATAAGCAGTGATGAGAACGGGGAAAGGTACGGCTAGATCACCCAGCTTCCCTGCTTGCAGGTCTTCGAACAAACGCGCCACTGGATTAACACTCACAGCGTGTTCTACTATTTGGCTTGATCGTTTTGCCTTGAAACTTATTCCACATCTACCTGGTGGCCGATGTTTGGGAGTATGAAGCGGAGGTGGAAACCTCCGCATTCTCTCACGTCTGACCCGTTCTGGGTAAAGCAAATTCAAGAAGGCGTTAAATGTGACGCCACCGGTGCCATCGACATCCACTTCCTTAATCAAATGCTGTACGTCGTCACGATTTCTTGCTAGTCCGACTGACACTAACGGGTCTTCAAGTTCATCAAGTCCTATTTCACCCGATCCGTCAGTATCTAGTGAGTCGAACCACCGTCGTATCAGAGCCAATTGTTGACGAGTCGCTTTCAGATTACTGTTTCGGCCATGTTTGTCTAGCCATCGATGCTGGAACCATCGTAGCTCTTCCAGATTCGATAACGGAGTATTGACAACAGCTCCCGTAGATTTTAGTGTATCTTCACCACCCTCAGGTTTAGAAACATCCACGCCATTGTTTATGATTGGTGTGTTTAGCTTAATTGGACTCTTTGTACTGTCGGAAGTAGGACAAGTCGGAGTTTCAGGTACTCTACCTTCCGCCACGTCAGGCTCAGACAAAACTACTGCAGTGATCGCTGCCAGGGGTTGACTTGGTGGCCCCAGTAGATCGTAACGGGGATGACCTCGATACCGAGATGGCGGCTACCAACAGATCAGAGTATGGGAGGTGATTTTAATCCTTTGTTTTAAGCAATTGAGACTCCATGTAAACTCACCCGTCGAGAGGTTCGCGGAGACGGCAGAATGGCTCGAGTGCTGCGCCACGCTGGGCGATGCAGAGTTGAGTCAGTAGAAGACGCGAACGGCAACAGATTACGCAGCGTAGGCAATACAGGTACACATTCTGGAGAAGACATGCTATTAAACGCGAGAAACTGATCTCTTGAACCTCAACATGTCCTCTATAAATGGCTACATCCTTTTATAAACGTAGCCATTTTGATGATCGTTATGTATGCCACACCATTTATCCGTTCCATACCAGTCAATAATGGAGCTGGTACGCAGCGTAGGCAATACAGGTACACATTCTGGAGAAGACATGCTATTAAACGCGAGAAACTGGTCTCTGGGAACCTCAACATGTCCTCTATAAATGGCTACATCCTTTTATAAACGTAGCCATTTTGATGATTGTTATGTATACCACACCATTTATCCGTTCCACACCAGTCAATAATGGAGCTGGTAGAAGTTGTCGCCGTTGAGACGGTGGATCCAGCGGTATTGGAGGCTCCGCAGCGCTTCGTATCTCTGGAGTTCCCTGCTCAATATGGTTCAAAGGTCATGAAGCACTTGGTGACGAGTTTTCAGCCTCTCACAGAGCTCGGATTCGCGCATCTCAAGCGACTGAAGAAGCACTCGGAAACCCCGAAAACCCTCGTGGCTCTCGTTTGTCCCTTAGATTCCAACGATCCAGATGCTGCGACGTCTCAAGAAGGGTTGCAACAACTAGAGAGCATGTTTGAGGGTCATCTCAAGACCGTGGAGACGCTGAAACTAGCGCCACGAACACGTGAAGTCTTTGAGAAGCACACAAAGCAGTGGCCTCTGATTTTCCACGCTAGTGTTGAGGAAGTTGCGGCGCTGTCACCAATTACGGACCACGAGAAGGAGGCGATGGAGAAGCATTTAAAGACTGCGGTGCAGAGAGTGAAGACTGATAGAAAAGAGGTTTTGAGTTGTGCAAGGGGTTGTGTCGTGGTGGATCCGGAGACGGACGAGCTCGTTGCAACATCAGAAGGGAGTGGTGACGTGCAGAATAAATTCAGGTTTGAGACTCTGTATCACCCCGTCATGGTGGCAATTGGTGCAGTGGCAGAGCGTGATCGCCGACGAGAAGCTGGAGATGACGAGACATCTCGCAAGAAGCAGAAGACTGGCGAGGATGACGTTGCAGCGACTTTGGTGGATGGAGAGATGAAGTTAGAGGCTAAGAGAGAGTCCTATCTGTGCACAGGGTATGATGTGTATCTAGATTACGAGCCGTGTGCTATGTGTGCGATGGCGCTAGTACACAGCCGAGCTCGGCGGGTGATTTTTGATCGTGCTAATCCTAAGGACGGGGTGCTGCTAAGTTGCTTCAAGTTGCACACTATCAAGTCGCTAAATCATCATTACCGTGTGTTTCAGTTGGGTCTCACAACTCAAGAAAACATTAAAGAGAGATGATACGATGGAAGAGTTTAGATTTCCTGTGAGAAATGCGTGTTTGCTACAAAGAAGAATGAGATGTCAGCGTGGTTTTAAGGAAAAGAGAACAAAGCTGACTGATAATGAACTAGAGGTTTCAGCTACTGAGACGGATGGAAGTGCTATGTTGCAAAATCCTTGCCCATGGCTTCAAGTCTTGGGATGAGTTCGTTGAAAGTCGGGCGTTGGTCCTGTTTCTTGGTCCAGCAATCTTCTAACAGTCGGGCAAGTGCAGAGGGAGTTCCTTCAGGAACTGTCGGGCGTAGATTTCCACCAGCAACTCCATTCATAATGTCACTGGAGCCCAAATCAGTCCAGCAATCTTCTAACAGTCGGGCAAGTGCAGAGGGAGTTCCTTCAGGAACTGTCGGGCGTAAATTTCCTCCAGCAACTCCGTTCATAATGTCACTGGAGCCCAAATCCGGGTACGGTTCACCCCAGGCCAGTGCCTCCCATACAATGATAGAGAAACTGTAGACATCACATGGAGTGCCATATTTCTCACCACGAAGCACCTCAGGAGCCACCCACAGCGGACTACCACAGATAGACATAGTCTTCCCAACATCCCGGAACTTTGAGAGACCAAAGTCGCCAATTTTTGTACGCATTCGGTCGTCCAAAAGGATGTTCTGAGACTTGAGATCGCGGTGGATTACAATTGGGTTGTGGTTGTGTAAGTAAGCGAGTCCTTTTGCCATATCAAACGCCACACTGTAAGCCAGACGCAACTGACGAGCAGTATCAGGACGCGGCATTTTGTGATAAATATCAAAGAAACTTCCGTTCGCTAGTAGTTCTGTCACGAGCAAAAGTGTTGGCGGCTTGGAGCATGAACCCATAAAGAGCACAATATTCGGGTGATGTAGACCTTTCATGATACTGCATTCCTTCTCGAATTCATTCAATGTGTTCTTGGGAACACCACTAACATGGAGTTTTTTCACAGCCACAGGAGTACCAAAGTAGCTGCCTTTGTAAACCACACCAAAGACCCCACGACCGATAGCTGCATCCACAATCAAATCTTCTTCACGGATAGATAACCCATCGTCATCTGCAGGTGCATTCGAAGCACTAACAATCTTTCGGTCTGGGTAGATGATATGGTCTTCCCACTTTTCGTCTCCACAATGTTTCGCCAAGATCGATTGCAGTGTCGAAATAATGATCGAAAACGAAGGACGAGCATAAATCTCCGAGCTCCAGCACCTCGTCATGAGACTATAGAGATCCTGCATGGCATCTCCAGCTGGTAATTCCAGAGCAAGGAAGTCTGTAGGGCGTTTACCAGCTTGAACCACAAAAGGAACAGCATCTACTGAGATGGAATTGTATGGAACGGAACTGCTCAAAGCTTCAAACAAAATCACACCAAAGCTGTATACATCAGCTTTCTCAGTATGGTCTTCACCCTTGAACACTTCAGGTGCAATCCAGACACTAGAACCAATAAAGACCCGTGGGATATTCGCTTTAACACCTGCGTTAACGGTAGACTCGTTTTGATCCTCTCTGAAAGCTTTTAGCTTGGAAAGGCCAAAATCCGAGACTTTACAACGCCAGTCAGCATCAATTAGCAGATTCACACTCTTGAGATCTCGGTGAAGAATAGGTGGCTTGCTTGAGTGCAAGAAGTGCATTCCACGACTCGAATCGACCATCATACGTAGTAATAGCGACCAGTCCACTTTGACATCGACGTTGTGAATGACACTGTAAACGCTGCCTTTCGGACAGAGTTCCATCACAAGTCCCACAAATTCGGGATGAACCATCACGCCCATAAACATGACAACGTTCGGGTGTCGTAGTTGAGCCATCACACTCGCCTCAGACCCGAAACTGGTCACAATGGATTTCGTATCACCTTGTAATGTGATTTTCTTCACAGCCACTCGAGTCTCTTTCCACGTTGCAGCATACACACAACCGAAAGTACCTTCACCCAGTTCTTCCTTTACTAAAACGTCCTTGGGGTCAATGTGGCAGTTCGCACTGAGGATTCCTCCAGCATTCGATCCGCTATCGGGCGATTGATCCACAGCGCCACCACTGAACCATCCAGTCATCTCCATTGTCATCTGCACCATCACATTCTCTTGAGCGAGTCGTTCCGTTAGCACAAAGTCACGACGTTCTTCATACTCCCAATTCCAAGATAGAAAACAGAGCAAGATCGAGTACATGATGATAGCAGCACTCACTGTTCCTGGAGCACTTAAAGGCTCAGAAGCCGAATCACTAGCAAAACGCACCCACGCCAACATGAGAAAGAAAAGACTCGAGCAAACCAGTACAGTGCAGGACTTGAGGAAGGTTAAACCAGTAGAACTGGTGATTCCTAGTGAGAAGATGAATTGCACCCAAATATTGCGTTCACTTACCATGTTTCCAGCTGCGGTAGTGTCTAGGATGGCACTGATCTGGCCGATTAAACACACGAGAGTGAGCCATTTCATGTGAGCCATGAAGAACCGCTGGAAAAAGATGACGAGCAACCCCATGAGAGTGACAACACCAGGAAACACCATAACAAGAGGCAATTGTGTCCATTTCTCGCCATCTTCTGCGTCGGTCTTGAAACTCACTTGCATGATCACCAACAACGGGATGAAGAAGGCGGTGAACCCAGCGCCAAACTTGAGTCGCGTCTGATATTTGACACATCTTGCTAATGAGAATCGATGCTCCATCTCTGGGTTAGTAAATTGGAGCGACAGTATCGAAATTCCGATATCTTCCAAACGACTTGGAGACACCGTGTTCTTGTTCGCTCGAGGACGGAAAAAGTTGAGTTTCATGTCCTGCATACTAGCGCCCATAATATGCAGACGAGTCCCTTTGTTCGGTGACGCTGGAGCACTTGCCGGACTTTTCGGTGCTGTAAGAGCTTGGTGGTTTGTGCCACTTCGCACACTACCATTCGCCATCTCAGTCATCTTAGCAGAGTCGTCTTTTGGAATTACTTTCGCCATTGACACCCGTGTGGGGGTGTCTGTCATTCTAGTGTGACCTGTTTGGAAAAGAGGGAATGGAATCATCCCGCTTTGGTGACGGCGGTTGGGCACCGCCTGCTTTTTTCGTTCTGCTGCTTTTGAGCTATCTGTGTACCGAGAAAACGACTGCAAAGAACTTGCAAACTGGAAATGAATAACTTGCTATCATGGGATTTTGCCAAGAATAGGAGAATGGACTTCTCGTCCTCATACCTGGGACCAACTCCTTCCACTTACGCCTTTAGAAAACCTAATTGAGCAGCGAAATCTGAGGAACAAAAGCACTTTAGTGTTGGGAATTACGACGAAGCTGTCGGTTTAATGACTTTCGGCAGAGTTTCAATAGAATCGAGCGTGAAGTTGCCAAATGTTCCGCGACGGAATTCCTGCAGTAGAAACTGAGCTGCTAGACGGTCTTGTACATCTGGTTCTTTGCCCAACGCACCGCAGCGTTTGTATACAAGTTCGAAGAGCTCACCGATGTCGTCCGTTGGCCCAGGAAGCTTCAAAGTGTCCACGTACCGTGTTGAATTCATCTGGTTAAGCAGGAAGAGCATGTAATCGGCAATCAATTCAGTGCCCACCACGTCGTCCTTGATCGCTCCAGTCAGCGCCAGACGCATTCCCGTTTCTACAGACGGAATATTGGGCAGCATCACACCAGGAGTGTCCACTACATACACTGCTGGCTTGTCGTTCACCTGTTTAAAACATATAACAGCACAATTGTCAATAACCTTTATCCCTATCAGTATTCATCCTTTAACCCACCTTAATGATGTCGTTACGAACGGTGACTCCAGGTGTGGGCCCCACGGTGGCTCTCTTGCGGCCTTTAGCCAGTTTCTGCGAGTTGGATAAGCGTCGGAACTCGTTAATGAGGGAAGATTTGCCTACATTGGGGATACCAACCACCATGACCATCGATCCTGCTGTGCTCTTGAATTGAGCACCACTGTGTTTGTTACACCATTCCAGGATGGCTTGCAGTCTCTTGCCTTTAGTCACGGACGTGAAGAGGCAGTCGGTGGCGCTCCCAAGCTGGTTTTTGCACTGGATTTCCACTTTCTGCTGCATATTTGAGTTGGCCAGGTCGCTCTTGTTAAACACCACGAGTCGGGGCTTAGATTTGCCAAAAGCTTCCTCCAGGACGGGATTAGCTGAGCTCCAGGGGATTCGGGCATCGCGCACCTCGATCAGGACGTCCACTGAGTCCATTTGAGCCACCATTTGACGTCGAGCTAGAGCCATGTGGCCTGGGAACCAATTCACCTTGGCAGGATACATAAATTTGGACCGGAACGCGCTCATTTTCACGCAGGACGCAGGACGCGATGCAGGACGACGGCCACTAAAGACGGCAGTAGATGATTGGACGAAATGGTCATTGCCAATTAGACACTATCAAATCGATACAGAAAACATGAGTTGAATATGCATATTTTAAGTACGAAATAAGGCAACTTCAAGTTCGTCAGTTACGGCGTGAAGATGTCAGGACTTGAAGTGAATGTAAAAGGCTTTCCCACTACAAAGAAGAGATCGCCAGGCTCAATTTGTAAATCCATCGGAGGATTCGTAAAGACGCATGGATGGGGCAACACCACGCCACGTTCCGGTCTCCACAAGCCAATGCACGTGCAACTGGCCTATCAAAAAACACAACAACATCATTTCTATAAGTTAATTAACTTGAAAAACAATATAGATAGCAAATACAACACGAACCATAGCGAGGAATTTGCGGAAACATTCGCCATATGTGAGTGCGATTAGTTCATCAGGAGCTTCAACTTGAAACAGTCGGCGTTCCCTGCAGCAACACAAAAATGGTTTAGAATTTAGGTAAACTACAAATAAGAATAGTACTATACGACAACTTACTCCAGATCGTTAATGCTGCCGTTAATGAGTAGGTGGAGGAACTGCGTGATCCATGGTTTTCGATAACATTCGCTCATAAGCGAGTCAATCATTGAGTTCATAAACACACGTCCTGATGCGATGAATTCTTCCAATACAATAGTTGAGTCATTATTGCCATCACCTTCATCCAGTGACATCCAGAACGAGTCTCGACGTGATACTCCTGATGTCGTTATACTATCATGACGTGGTGAACGGTATGAAGAGTGACGGATGACAAGCGCTGGAAGTCCAAAAGCAGATGAAGTGCGTTGATCATTGGCCAGAGAACTGAGTAATTTGACGTTGGAAGACTTGTCCAGCTCGACGACAAGGTTCGGCATCCGCGTTCTCTGACTAATCTCCACGATATACCGCACAATCGTAATAGCGTCAGCGTCTACCATGTTTGGATCAGAATACTGCGCTTCAGACGCTTGTGTGAGAATGAGAACGGAAATTGCTGAGCGAATATTGGTCTTCTTCAAGTCACCAAAATTGACAGGTGAACCTTGTACAAAATACAAGTCACAAAACCCTCGAAGACGCTCAAATTCACGCTCATCAAGGACGCTAGAGGCTAGAAACACGAGTGCCGGTGATTGTGTATCGTCGTCGGGCATCGGAGCTTCTCGAATCGTTTTAATAAAACTATAAGTATCAGAAGGAAACCCGCAAACCACAATATGATCCGTGACGTCTTCAGGAACACCAAGTGATGCAAATCGCTCGTACTCTGACATGTCGCCTAGAAGTCGTTCACTGGAGCTAGAATTGCCCGCGTAATCTCTTTCTGCTATTCCCATTGCAGCTTCAACGTCATAATCTTCGGCCACAGTGTACAAGTTGATGATACTTTCGCGAATCTGTTCGATCTCATCGCCTAATGCAGGTTTAATTTTCTTCATCTCCAGTAATCGATCGCTTGACTCTGACTTTCCTTTTCGTCGCATCCCTTTTCGGTACGACAGAATTTGCTCCGGAGGGATTTTCAACACGCCTTCAACAGCAGTCAGACCCTTTGCAATGGCGTAAACTTTGCAGCACAAATTCGGATCAGCAGTAGCGCCCAGTTTGAACTCCATGTCAATGAACCGTACTCCATCATCCGTTAGCATCGCCAGTGGAATAATTGACGCTTTTTCGTAAAGGAAGCGGATGAGGTCACCAAATGTGAAACCGGAGAATGTACGCGGGATGTCGACCAGGAAAATCCCATGCATGTAGCCATGTAGATACTGACGCTGCCATTGCAGAGACGAATGATGATTATCCAAGTCGCTGTTACACTGCGTCAGTAGATTCAGCAACAAAGTTGGAAGTCCGTTGAGCTGGCAACTTCTCCCTAGTATACAAAACTTAAGCATTCCCACTACTACCACATCACTAGCCCCCATTTTAAGCAGAGTGGCGGCGTTCCTCGAGTTGATAATTTGCGCGTAGATCGGACACGTTGGGTTTCCACGACGCAGTGCGATGGTAATAAGCGCACAACATTGATCGGCATGTTGTGGACGTGCCGATTGGCGATTTACCAGCACGTAACAGGCGCTAACATCACTCAGTACAGCTCGACTCAAGTCTTCGTCTAGTAGAGGTGATCCAACAATGTATTGGACTTTGCTATCATGAGCATGAAGCACTTTGTTGATTTCGGTGGTCGGTGGAGCTGCGTTTAATATCACAACACGTTCATTCCAGTTGAGATTGCTGGGGTGGAAAAATTCACCAAAGAAAACGGAGAGTGTATCAGCATTCACATACCCTGTAAGAATCACATGTGGATGTAGTTTAGCCTCTGAATAAGCAGACGAATAGTCTGTATGTGACGTGATAGTCGCCTGAATTCGGTTCACTTGAATAGGAACGACAACAAATGTGAACAAAATCACGAAAGCCACCACAAATTTCCCAGTAGTTGACACTGGTGAAATATCACCATAACCCAAAGTCGAAATGCTGACTACCACAAAATAGAGCAAATTTGGGAAGGACAAATCACGGCATTTGCACATACGTGGCTCACCGTCACAAGGTTCTAGACAGGCTTCTGTAGCTTGAACGACACCAGCCGTAGTGAATACAATTGATACGATCGTGAGCATCGCAGCCCACGCTTGTTGCTGAAGAGAAGAAGTGGCGAATTGCACAAGACGGAAGATACGAATGAACCGCAAGGGACGCAACATTCGAGAGACTTGAGGGAGAGCACTGGAATACGTGATGCTGTCTGTGTTGGCAGTGATGAGATCAAACCACGATGGCAATACGACTGCAAACTCCACAATTGGGAAGAAACTCACAATGTACTCGAGTCGATCAAATGCCGCGTACACGTGCACAAGATACCTACAAGAGATAGTGTTTAGTATTTGTATCAGTGAGAAGTAGGTCATTTTCACTTACTCGAGTGTGAACACCAAGTTGAGGCTGAAATCGACCTCTGTACAGGATAAAAAGAGTTGTTAGTACAAGGGAATGTGAGAAGTAGGTCATTTTCACTTACTCGAGTGTGAACACCAAGTTGAGGCTGAAATCGACCTCTACAGGATAAAAAGAGTTGTTAGTACAAGGGAATAACTTGAGGAGTTGTGTTATGGGTACCTTTCATCCACGGCTCAAGCGTGATACGCAGTCCGCTCCAATTGAGACTCACGTGAAAAAGAGCTTGAAACGTACTCAGTACAGCCATTGTAGCCATGAAAGTACTACCTGCTAAAGAACTTTCGAGGTTACGCTGTACCCATTCGCGCATAGGCTCTCCCGTGAATCTCCGGACTAAATACACTTGGGGTTTACGCTTGGGGTGCGTCGCCACGAGTTTGTTTCGGGTAGAAATGGCATGACGCAAATGTTTTGGCACATTCTTCTTGATCACGGACGCACCATCCGCCATCGTCGACTGCTGCGCTCCACTCGGCGACTTTGCCACTAATGCGACGGTTCACAAATTGATCCAAGTAATTAATTAAAACCCTAAACCAAAAAAACAATAAAGAATGAGCTAAAGACGGTTCACAAATTGATCCAAGTAATTAATTAAAACCCTAAACCAAAAAAACAATAAAGAATGTGATAAATTATTTTTTATTATAATACCACCTATTTATTTATTTAGTTTTAAAGCAGCACCGTCACGCTCAGATGCCACAGATCCGACCACATGAAAGTATCAGGAGATACCAATCGAGCTGTTTCTTTCACTGTATTGCCGTCGACTTCGTAGACGTAAGCTCTAACGACGCGAACCCGAAATGCCTTAATGAACACGATTGCGAGCAGATTTTTGATGCTTACGAGATATTTGCCGTTAACAATCACGTATCCTGAACAGTAAACACCATCGGCTGACGCAAACTTCATGCCTTTAAAATAAACGTAATTATTGTAGTCTGAAATGAGTCCAAATCGAGTCTGTAATACGGCGCCAGTGGAGATTTCAAAGTTAGTCACAATTCCTCGAGAAGATGTTGCCGCTTTCTCGTTAGTGGAAGTGTCGGTACTAATGCTGGAGCGCGGTCGTGTTTTATCCGGGTAGTACCAACGATAAATCTTGCGCAAAATCGCAAGAACCGATACTGCTCCCAGTAAATATGCAGTAGGAAAGAACGAAACGATGATAAAAATTGGGTCTTTTGCAGGAAACGGAAAGGACGACCACAAGCGCATTGGAGACATCTTGGCGACTGCAGAAGGAACAGTAGCAACCCCAAGATTCCATTGTATATCCGAATAGGACGAAACTTTTTCAACTATTGCAGATGAAGTGCTTAGCAACGTCAATCGGTATTTGTGAATGAATTCGAACAAGAAAATGGCAATTGAGGAGTCGATTCGCTCTCGGAAGACAGCGCTGAGGAAACCCACCAAACTCAAGAACACCACCATAATATCAGCGTGCATGATTTCTTTGTGAACTCTTACAGTTTGAGAATTTGTAAGGATGGAAGCTCTGGACATTGCGTACTCGTTCACAGACCAGAAAGAGTCGAGAAAACATGAAATAATTACTAAAATGCCGCGTACAACTAGATTTGCAGTCGAAAGGGAAGCAAACGGGTCACCAATCCAGATTTTACCCGATCGGAATTTCTGGTACATGACAAGGAATAGAACAACCAGCGAGTAGATTGTCTGCAGGCCAAAAAGAAAGTGGATACAATGAACCCACGCCCACGTATCAAACGCCACTGCCTCTCCGATCCATTCCCAGCGCGTTAAGGCCGTCTTTGCGTTCAATCCTTCCAGAATTGAATACATTACTCGAACATTTGCCTGGTTCTCACCACTAAAAAACCCTCGTTTTCTCGCTGTGAGCAAGTGTTTAACTGGGTGTGTCACCGGATTTCGTGGAATACTGCGAAGCTCCAGATAACTTTCATTCGTTATCCCCACCAGTTCATACATTTCAAAGTTTGGGAAACGTTTATACGGATATGTAGTTGCCACAACATACAATTGTTGCACTTGCTCCGCTCGCATATCGTCGACTAAAGTGAGCATTCCCACAAGCGCTGGACCTCGTTTGTGCAAATTGCGAACTTCATATTCCTGCACATTTAATGACATTGTTACCAGGTGCAACTCGGTCGGATTAGTCAGTGAGCGAACTAGATTAAACACTCGAACAGCGGACGGATCACCCACTTGAATTTGCCGGAAGGTACAATCTACCAGCATTAATACGAGCTCTTTATCCGCAAGAACTGTGATATTGTACGCTGTGTCATCGACAATTGCCTGGTACCCGTTTTTCAGGTAATTGTAATTGTAAATTTCAGGATTGAAAAGTGGAGCTTCTGTACAACCTGAAATTGAAGTTTTCGTTGCTGATTCGAGGAATAATAAATGATTTCGTGGTGTAGTATCATTACCAAGAATGTCTTGAACCAGAGGACTATCGTGAATTAATCCATCACCTAAATATTCTTGGATAAGGGACGATGGAAACACTCGCAAAGTCTCAGTTGGATTGTGGGCTCCCGTCAGTACGTGCAAAGCCCACCAAGTTGCTGACATGGAGACCCAAATGTACTGAAAAGCAGCAGCAATCGCTGCAAGTCTTCGAACGAGGCTGAACAGTTGCCACTTGGCAAAATTTCGCTTGCTCTTACTTTGTATTGTAACGTATTGGGTCTCACGAACCGCCACTGTGGAATCTAGTGAGGCTGTGCCTGGACCAGTTCGAGTCTGGTGCAAATTTGCCTTTTTTCTCATGCTGACACTTTCAGAATATTTCGAGCCTTGCTAGGTTTTAAAGCTGAGTCCACGTGTTCACCACGAGAAATAGAGGAATGAGGTTCTTCCTAGTACCAGAATACGCACAATTGGGACATGGCGGTGGTTACTTGTTTCTGCAGCGCAGGTTATTGCTGTCCGCTGGTAACAAACGTATCAAATTGCAGATGGGTTGACGACTCATTTTTAAGAAAATATATAGACATCGTAATTGGTTGTTTGCCTGTGAAGTTGTATACAATTATAAATAGATTAATCAAGGGTATATAATGATAGAGGTGATAAGCTCCATTTCGTTTGTTCGCTTACAAAGATCAAGTACACTATTTGTAGTGGTTCTCGAAGTCTAAACAAAGTTGACTATCTATAATAATTAAATTTATAAGTTTAACCTTTGTGTTCGTTGAGCCGAGAGAAGGTTAGCATCTCCCTCGACAAGGACGGGATTGCGCGAATGCGTATCCAACCACTGGATGGTTTAAGCTCTGTCATCCTTCGAGATGGCATCTACCAGTTTTTTCTTGGTTCGCATGGCGACCAAGGGTCCATTTCATGGGATGAGACCAATTTCCCGAACGACACCTGCAAGAGCCTGCGACACTCGAGCGATGCGGCCTTAATGGGGTTTCAGCTCTAGAATAGGTGGACACCGACTTCTGCTTACCGATATCCTTTACGGTGTGACCATCAACTTCGTACACGTACACATTCGTAAACTGAGAGTGGAGTGTCTTCATCATAGCAATTACTAATAGATTTTTAATCTCCAGGATGTATTTTACCTTTCACAATCACGTACCCTGAACAGTAAACGCCGTCAGCTGCTGCAAATTTCATTCGCTTGAAGTAAATGTACTTGTTGTGGTTCGAAATGAGACACAAGTGATAGCACAGCAGCAGAAAACACGAAACTTTCGTCGTCGATGGATCGTCGCTTTCATTAAGGTACACACGGCACTTATGTTTTGTCATTCAGCAGCTTCTGTCATTAACAACAACTTGAGCTGCAAATTTCATTCGCTTGAAGTAAATGTACTTGTTGTGGTCCGAAATGAGACACAAGTGATGCAGTCATTTACCAGAGCAGCACAGCAGCAGAAAACACGAAACTTTCGTCGTTGATGGATCGTCGCTTTCATTAAGGTACACACGGCACTTATGTTTTGTCATTCAGCAGCTTATGTCATTAACAACAACTTGATCATGAACCATCATGTCGTACACCAATATTGATCTTCAACTCGATGCTGGGTTTCGTTTGCAGTTCGGCTCCGTTCATTTACGAGACTCGCCGAACCGTAAACAGGACGACTTCGCTGGCAAGCGCAAACTGGTGTTGCATTTGCAGTAGGTTTACGGTTTCTGGCCAATTTGACGCAAATGGCGAATCTTCAGTGACCGCGTCATGGCTAAGTCCTTCTTCAAGGCAAATCGTTTCGCTGCAGTAATTGCAAAGTCATCCAGTTGGTTCTCCAGTAGCATAATCTTCGTATTTAACTGTGCTAATACATCGTCCTCGACTGCTGAAGGTGCATTAGTAACTGGCGTTGGTGGTGGTTGTCTGGTGACAGGTGAGGTTGTCGATTCAGCACTCGGATTCACGAGTTTCGACTGAGAATTAAGCTCCAGCGGTTTAGAAGGAGACGTCGAGGCGTTCACACGAAGACGCTTTGACTCTTGAGTACTTGCTGGTTCTTGTTGTGGCGTATCATGACTGGACAACTGACCGTTATCTTTAACGGATTTCTGAGATGTTTGGTCAATGGTAGGTGGTAAGACGTCAGGAGGGAGTCTGTTGCGGAGATATTTAAGTACAGCATCGGTGCCACTATTCAAGATGTGCATTCGGATGCCACGTTGGGGGTTTCCAGCCAAGTTGAGGGCTCTAAGATCTCCACAAAGCGCTAGTTCCGCTGGAATCTGTAAAAAACACAAGAATGAATTTACAAGGTCCTTAGTCAAAAACCTAAACACAAAGTGATCTCTCTCTCTCTTGCGTACCTGGCGCAACTCGTTGTTCTCCAGAGACAGAGACGTCAAATTTGGTACTTGATAAACTGTTCCAAGCGACTCAAGCTGCACAAATACAAAATTCCAAAAAGTCAGTAGATATTCAGGTTAATTATCATTTGGTCAAAACTTACGCGGTTGTCGGAAAGACTTAGCACTGAAAGCTGCTGCATTGAGGACCACGGGAACCCATCAAGTGCTTGAATGCGGTTGAAAGAGAGCAACAAAGTATCCATCGTCTTTAGAAACTGCAGCTTTGGAGGAATACTGGTCAGAAGATTGTTGCGGAGATCTAGCTCCTTCAAAGAGTAGCAGAGGCTTGCATCATTGCCAGAAGTTAACATCGTTTCCACAGCGTCAGTCGTCAATGAGTTCTTGGCGAGACGTAAATGTTCGAGACGTGGGATCATTGCGACCGATATATCAACTGATTTCAAGCCACATTCTTCAGCGATAAGAGTGTGAAGAGACTTCAGCTCACCAATCACTGCAGGTAGCTCCTGTAGCCAATTCTTCGACAAGTTCAGCTGAAGCAGCGTTTCACCAAGTCGGTACTTTCCACTCCCATGAAGTTGACCTGGAAGCTGTTGGAATTTCATGTTAATAAGTTGTAACTTGCCCGATGCAGCAGCGTCACGGAATAAGTACTCGTCTTCAAGAGGCGGTTCTTCAGCCATAGGTTCGTCCTGCTCCATTTCCCTCTGACGGATAGTAAACTCATCCGCTTCTTCTTCCATTGCATCAACGCCTTCTGGTGGACCACCACGCGTCCGTAGATACTTTTTCAGCGGCTCCGTTCCTGCAGAAATGATAGTTCGACGCACTGATCGCAGCGGATTGCCCTCAACCAGCAAGTGATCGAGATACTTTAGGTATCCCAGTCCTGCTGGTAAATCGTGGAGATCATTATTTGTAAGGTCGAGTGTTTTTAATCGATACAACTGTGGAATGTTATTCGACAAGCTCTGGAGTTTGTTGTCACGCACATCCAACACAGTCAGCGACTCCTTCACACTGAGAACAATATTTTCCGGGATTTCGTGTAGGGAATTAAACCCAAGAAACAGCTGATCGAGTGACGAGTTGTTCTCTGGCAAATTCGGGAACACTTGGAGTTTATTCTGCCGCAGATCAATGAATTTGACGTCAGTCAACGCGATAAAAGCGTCACCAGTCGTCACCAAACAATTCTTCTTCAGATCCAGCGTCAACAAGCGTGTAAGTGAGCTAAACGACTCTGGGAGCTCTGTAATCTCATTCGAATGGGCCGAGAACGTCTTCAAGCTGCGTAAATGACCAATTGTCGATGGCAACGATCTCAGTTGGTTACTTTCCACTCGTAGCACTTCCAGATGAGCCAGTTCTCCAATAGACTCTGGCAACTGCGTCAACTTGTTGCCTTCTAGTCCAAGTTCTCGCAAATTGTCTAATTGTCCCAATTCTTCAGGTAAGCAGCCTTTCAGCTCATTACTACCGAAAGCAGAAATATCATGTTAGTAAATACAACATGAACATTTCTCGAAAATTTGAAAATTATCGTACTTGCTGAGGTCGAGACTTGTCAGTGACGCCAGTTTCCAGACTGCCAGCGGCAATTGCTGCAGTTTGTTGTGGCGCATCTTGAAGCTCACCAGGTACGTGAGCGTCTCCACCTGACTCGGCAACTCAGCAATCTCATTGTAACTTTTGGGGCAAAAATAAGATGCGTTAGTCGCACACAGTCGCATATTATACGTTAGGGTTTGCATCTTCTTCACCTTAGGTCTAACTTCTTGAGCACAGCGCACTCCCAACTGCGCTCATCCTCGTCCAGCAGCTCGTAAAGGCGGAAAACTTCCTCTGGGAATGCGCGAAAGTCCCGGGACGACAGGTTTAGGTTACCCGATTGACGCGCCAGCCGCAGCGTCCGATTAAATGCCGAAATTTGCGGGGCGGACGTCGCGGCGGATTGTCGCATCGCGTCGCGAATACTTCGGCGGGCTGGAGCCATTTTCTTTAACTAAAAATGTGACTGGTGTTGTACACTTTATTATGTACAGTTGGTGTGAATTTGAGTTGAAGAGTTTTGTTGTTGAAATTTGCGGGGCGGACGTCGCGGCGGATTGTCGCATCGCGTCGCGAATACTTCGGCGGGCTGCCATTTTCTTTAACTAAAAATGTGACTGGTGTTGTACACTTTATTATGTACAGTTGGTGTGTATTTGAGTTGAAGCAGCAGTTTTGCTGTTCCCTACCGGGCAGTCGTTTACCTTTATGCTGAAACATGACGACACTACAAGCGCATTCGGCGAACAAAAAAAGCGCCACAAACGAGTTCACTGAACTTCAGTGACTGAAGTGACTCATTTGCATCGCGACAGCGACTTCATCTATTAATAGGCTCGGTTCAAAACGAGGCGGGCAGTCGTTTACCTTTATGCTGAAACATGACGACACTACAAGCGCATTCGGCGAACAAAAACAAAAGCGCCACAAACGAATTCACTGAAGTGACTCATTTGCATCGCGACAGCGACTTCATCTATTTTAATTAAAATAGGCTCGGATCAAAACGAGGAAAACTTATTTCTCGTGGCAACTTTTCACGCTCATTCGGCGACTGGCAGCTGCCAGTCTATTGCAGTTCAGTACATTTACGTCTCTATCTCTGCTACATGGTGGGCAGTAAACTTACTGAGCGGTACAAAGAATCCGACAGAAGTGCTGAGAGTGATACCTTCAGTGCTTATTGAAGGGTATTTAGAGAAGGATCCGCGATTCGAGAGAGTCTCCTATTGTAGTTATGGACGTGTTGAGTGGTGATACTACGCCTCAAGTCCGAAAAGCGAACGTCGACTGATCGCTGTTCGGGGATGACGCTCTTCAATTCGGCAATTTACAATACAAGTTCCTGAGTCAGCAGTACCTGGGAATCGTCTCTCGTACCAAGTAAAATTTCACCATTCTCGGAAAGGGTGATGGAATTGGTGGTTATAGTGGCTGGTTGCTCTTTTAGACAGATCCAGGTCGGAGATGCTTCATCTCGTCAAGTGTACAATTTGATGCGTGCCCGTGACAATATTAATCACATTTTTCTCGCTACAATGTCGTTGAATGTGCAGCAGTACGAGATACGCAGTCACCATAAACGAGGACCCGCTTTACTAGGAATGTTGACCGTTGTGGACGACGTACGAGAGGAAGAAATTCTGCAGTTCTATATCGTGGCAACGACGTGCGTTCACCCGACTTTGAAGTTTACCAGTATGTTAGAATGACGAATGAGCTGAGCTGTGCAGTATTCCACAAGATCCTGTGACACAACCATTCAAGCATTTAATTACAGCGAGGAAGAGGGGATTTTTAACGGAGACAACCAGATAAAAGTGCGCGTAATGTACTCTATATTCAATGTTTTGAGTGCATAGACGGCGTTATCACGTTGGGAATGGATTGGCGCGTCCACAACAGTAGTTTCGTGGGCGTGGGTACATTGCATTCACTTAATCTTAGGTCTAGAGACGCTTTATTTGGTCATTGTGCTCTTTCTAGTCAGGTACCAGACATTTCGTTTCGGCAAAGTTTGGATTGGAGAATACATTTGCGTCTTCATCGACTGTCAGTCTCGTTTCACGCGGCTTAGTGATTATTTCGCGGGTTTTGAATCCTGGTCAGTGAATGAGTTCACAATGACCAGAACTTCAATGCTTACAAAATCTTCAACACTTTGTGTTCACAAGGAGTCATGCTGACATAATGGTGATTTTCCTGAGTTTGGCCGGGTTTATCAATGCATTTTATAAGAGCGGATAGACCCATCATTTTCCGTCTTCGTGTCTGAGATCGTACAATTATATTGACTATCTTTTCTTCAAACTTCGTCTGCTGTAGTGGAGAAGGTCACAACCTACGCAGCAACCTAAAACAATCTTGGTATCTTCTGCAATTGCAGCTATATCCCCACTGCATTTGTCGTCTTCGTTAAAGTTTCCAGCGAAAGACCGACCTTTATCGCTGCATCTTTCTTTCCTTTGGTGTACCTACCTGACTGTGGTTACGTCATGCTTTGTAATTGTGCGTAAACTCTATCGAATCTACAATCCTCAACAAGCTCGTCCACGCTCAAGTGTAAGCACCGACACATCCGGTAAGGAGAAAGCTGCAATGTTATTGAAAGGTATGTACACCAACTGCGAGATCTCCACTGGAGCTGAATTGCAAACTCGGTTTGGTCGGATGGCATGAAGACATAATTTGCTCTGGGTGCGTTGTTAACGATACATCGATTCTTTGATTAAGTCATGCATTTAATAAAATTGAATGAATGTACTATCTTTTGACGATAGTGTCGCTTCAAAAGAAAAGAGATCCAAAAGTTGATTAATGATGAAAAGACAGAACATGCGAGGGCGACTTCGACAGCAAGATGTCGTATTTGCTCCAGCGAAAGACCAAACAGCGAGAGCTTTTCGAGAAGCTCGACGGACGGGTGTTTTAAGTCTACCAGCACGCAATTTGAACGAGTTTCCACCTCAAGTGTATCATCTGGAAGAACATTTGGACAAGGTAGAAATATAAACAACTGTCCAAGTTTTTTATAAACTAACTAAAATATTTTACAATGACTTTAAAATTCAGGACGAAAAGAAATGGGAATGTATCGACCTGATCAAGATCGACTTGAGCCACAACGCCATTCGTTCGATATCTGACGAAATCGCAGCACTTACTGCAGTCGTTTCCATTAAAATGATGAAAAATGCTCTGCAAGTTCTACCAGAAGGGTTTTGTGAGCTTCAGACTCTCACCTATCTGGATTTGAGTCAGTAAGTCCTCCCTCTATTATGTTTCCAATATAAAGTCTAAGTTGTACTCGCTTTTCTATAGCAATCAGCTCGAGCAAGATCTCTCTGAAAGTTTTGGAAAGTTATTGGGACTGAAAGAGCTGCTGTTATCAGGCAATAAACTCGGTCGTTTACCAGACTCCATCTCTCTTCTTGAAAATCTGGAAGCTCTGCACATTGAGGAAAACGCGCTGACAAATTTACCCGAAGGATTGGGAAATCTCACCAAACTTCACATTCTGAACGCCCATACGAACTTTCTCACTACACTCCCGTCGTCTTTTGGTGCACTTCGCAACATGCAGAATCTCGATCTTAAGAAAAATCGACTGGAATCCACGGGAGACGCACTATATGCTCTTTCCTGTTTGAAGTTCTTGGACTTGCGGCAGAATAATTTGATGATTTTCCCAGTGTTACCAGAGGGGGCAGCTCTGGACCAAGTTTTTCTAGGATACAACACGCTTTCCGCTATTGATGAGACTTCCATCTTACGTATCAAGGACTCGGTCACTGTATTGGATATACGAGACAACAAACTCGACGTTTTACCTTCCAATATCGCTTGTTTATACCGACTCAAGACGTTAGATGTGGCAAATAACGACTTGTCAGATCTTCCACCAGGACTTGGGTACCTTAAACACCTGAATCACTTCCTGGTCGATGGAAATCCCCTTCGAGCTATTCGTCGTTCAGTGATTAGTTCAGGTTGTGAGGCGCTTAAAAAGTTTTTACGGACACGTGGGTCACCTCCAGTTGGCGTTGATGTGTTGGAAGAAGAACGAGACGAGCTGCAACTGGAACGAGAACGTTTAGCACCAGTAAAGAACAGCTCAACTGAAGACGCTCCGCCATTTGTATCCGAGTTCGCTGCTATGTTTCGAGAAGCTGCAGCGTCCGGCTCAATGGTTCTTATGAACAGTTTTCTAGCTGTTTTGCCATCCGAATTAGTAGCTCAAGGACAATTTAACTTTGGCTCGACACTGGTGCATTTGAATTTGTCCTCAAATCAGTTGCAGGCTCTTCCTGCTTCAATCGGGGAGTTGATTTGTCTGAAGGTCTGTACAAATTCCTTGCTAGTGTTTCTTGGTAGTTAGTTGACTGTGATTGGGTTATTGTGTGTAGACTTTAACTGTTGAAGACAACGAGCTGCAGTCTCTTCATCCGTCAATTGCAGCTCTTCCTCAACTTGAACTGATGCGTCTTCGGAAAAATCAACTTTCAGCGAAGAATATCAGTGAATTTCTTGGAGACTCACCAAAACTCGTCGATACACTCAAGGAATTGGACTTACGAAGCAATAATCTCACAACTTTACCGATAGAAATCTGCCAACTTCGTTCACTGGAAACGCTACTGTTATCGTACAACCGAATTGAGTCACTTGAGCGATTTCCATGGTCGCGACTTGCGAAATTGAGCGTCGTGAGCATTTCCGACAACAAATTGCGCTCACTTGGTCGTATTTACGACGCTCCAGTGCTCGCGTCTCTCTCGTTCGAGAACAATAATTTGACTAAAGTGCCTTGTGAGTTGGGGTTGTGTCCTCATCTTCGCGCTATTTACTTGAACGGAAACCCTCAACGCACCGTCCGTGGTGGAATGATCGTGAAAGGCAGCGCTGAGATTTTAACCTACTTGAAGAATAAACTGCCGCTAGATTTTGTGCTTTCACCACCGTCGCCCGTGGCAGTGGATCGCAGTATCAAAGTCACTCAAAGTAGCACCAAGAAACCAGTAAATTGTGAAACTTCAGCAGCTTTACACACCGACCAAACGTACGCAATTCATGGAAATGTCACCACTCGAGACGACGGACCAGCGCCAGTCGTACCACTTGAAAGTTTGACGATGTCGGATGAAAATGCTGCGATTAAACTTCACATTTCTAAGATGTCAGCACAGATCGAGCAACTTGAGCTGCAGCTTGACAATCACGCACTGTCAGGGCCGAAACGCTTTGCACTGAAGAAGGAGCTGGCTATGATTCGGTCCAAGAAGATCCGTGAAGCTCGCAAGTTGCAATAACACGAACGAAATGAGTTACAAAAACTTTATTACTTGCCTACATTATGCCCTGACACTTAAGTCGGTCGATTCTTGTCCTCTGCTTTACATGGGCGTTGCGAGGCTGCTCATGGTTGAGTCTTGTGCCATAGGTATCGGTTGTCGCCTCTTGTGATGGATGCACTCGAATACAAAACCTGCGAGTGCCGCACAGGCGATCACGATAGCCACAAGGATGCTATTGGAGAGACCTGTAGATGAGTTTTCCTCCTGCGTAGAGACCGAGCCGGCTGTGCCAGCTTCAAGGTCATTCTCAGAAGATGATGCAGTAGAGCCTGTGGAGACGGAAAAGCTCGAGTCGGATCCGTCCTGTCCGACGACCAACGAGGTAGTCGTCGTAACATCACATTGAGACAGCGACAATTCCATCTCCTCACCCACCAAGTCGCGGCTGAGCGGGGACGACAGTTGCACGACCACCGTCCCGTTAATCGTCGAGTTAACACTACTGACTTCTAGTACGTCGTCGTCGTCGTCTCCCATTGTTACGTTCAGTCGGATGCTCGAGAACGCACAGAACGAGTCGGTCGTAAGCACCAACTCGGAGCTTCCGGTGTCCGCTCCACTGGCGTGTGAAATAGTGAAATTAGGCGTCGTCATACTCCCCACAGCTGCGAAATTAGACTGAGAACTGCGGGCCACCGTGACACCCACAGCGACGGCCGTGGCGTCTCCCGTAGCTCCGTCGCACGGTAGCGACTCACTTAGAACCAATTGACCCGTACAGGCTTCTCCACTGCAACTGACGTCGTCCACTTTTGCATTGCTACTGAGTTGTGTTGTACACGTCGCGTCCGTTGTGGCTCCTCTGCAAATTTGCGCTGCGTTACAGCTGCCCACACGAGAAAACCTGCTGCCACTCACGCCGAATTTCGTGGCGCACACCGAAATCTGCTCGGAGCCGCTGTTCATAACCGCAGCCGCCATCGGCTCGAATGTAGCGAGCTTCACGACGTCCGAGCTCCCGCTCAGCTGTCCCGTAAGTGAATTGCCGACTCCGTCACTCTGCAGTGCTACGGCCCAATCCAGCTCCGCCTTGAAGCTGACAGTAACGCTGCATGTGTCGGCGGTGCAGCCGTCGGCAGCCACAAGCGACTTAAGTTCCGGCAACGTTGCATTGCTAGTGTCGCAAGCCGGGAGGGAAGACACGCCCAAGCTCAGCGCGTAACTGCCGTTCTGACTGGAATCGAAGTTGCAAAAGTTGACGCTTACAGACGTCGCCCCGCCCGTTAAGGAGGTGGAGGACCCGTCCAACATGCACACTGTTCCACCGCAGTCCGCGCAGTTTGCGGCGCCTCTGGTTACGGAGAAGATGCCGGCCAAGCCAACGCCTACCAGAAGGAGCTTCATGCTGCTAAGAGACTTGGAGTGTGGACTGGCGACAATCGGAAAATAGAGCGAGAATGGCGAACCCGTGCCGCAATTGGTTGAAAAGATAGTACCAGAGATTAGCAAGGCATTACTTAGTGAAACCAAGTGAAATGAAATGTGGACCAGTGCAATGTTCGAAAGAAACACATAAAATCCACGGTACTGCGAACAGCTCCCCGTATTTTCTAGCGGTACTTTAGTCTATTTTAATATTAAAATACTACAACGGCACTATATTATCAAAACTCGGCCTTCTTGTGGTGAAATCTGTGAAATACCGAGCGGCTGTAGGTTTGTAACAACTGTAGCAATTGAGCCCTTCCACAAAAAAACAACCACCACCACCTGGTGAACTATAATATTGTGATTTCCGACCAAATTTGCAGAATTCGTCACTTACAAATTCAAGTCATTAGTTGAAGCGATACAAAAAACATATGTTTCTCATTCGTAATTAATAATGACCAATACAGATTGTAGACACTTGCGCGATTAGGGCCTTCGGGAGAAAGCACAATACGTCTGATTCGTGTACACGTAGATTCTGATAATCTTGGGCGGCTGGGTGGTCCACCTAATCACCTTCTTCAACAAACCTGACTGAAAACTCGCTGGCAAAATAAATGATCCGTGAAGTGTGGCGTATCGAGTTGGGCGCGGGTGTGGGGCCTTTTCGCCTTGGCGCAAGCGTGGCTGAAGTGCTTCACGTTCTTAAGAGCCGCCTACCAGTGCGCCCCTTTGAGATTTCTTACGACGCTGTTGATCCCTACAAGCGCGACGTGGTCATCGACTCGGCCGAGGACGGACTAAAAGTGCGTTAATTAATAAGGAACAGGATAACGACCGATAGCGCAAATTGTTAACCTGTTGTGTCTTATTTGCAGTTGCACTTTGATCCTGTACGTCAGACACTCAAGACCGTCGAGTTCTACGACGTGAACCGAGTGGCGCTTAAGTTTGGACGTGTTGTGATCTTCGGGGGAGAAATCTCCGCCACTTTCATGTCTGTCTACAATGTACGGACTTTACAGTTGTCATTTCTGTAAGTTATTTCATTTTACGGGATAATTATGTGTGGTTTGCAGCTTTTTGGGCCGACGTTCCCTGGTCATTACGATGCTTCGGAGCAGGTTGA
>JAIKVB010000139.1:0-40060 GCA_024679045.1 Phytophthora brassicae | reverse complement strand
TTGGCAGCCACGCTCATCCATCCATCCATTTTCTTGGCAGCAACCGAAAACGTTTGGAGGAAGCTTTTTATCGAGTTTTTTCTCAATTGTGGCTCCAGCTTTTGCTTTGAAAACAACGAAAAGCGGCAACTTTGTGCCGTCTTGTGCGCATGTCACACATGCTGTGAGCCTTCTCGAGTTGGATCCACTCCCGCGAATCGAAACCGTTCGAGCATTGGTTGTGTTAATCGTAGTGTTCGATGTCATTTCAAAGAATACAGCAGTTTCATCCATATTGACGCGGAGTGCAGGTGGTGTACCCTCCAGCGTACCTCCAATCTCAAAGCGCTCATTCACGGACTCGACAAATTCTTGTCGGACTTTTTCTAAGTGCCCGCTTAATTTTTGACCAACTCGCGTTCTGCGACGAATACTGAGACGATGTCGTTTTAAGAACGGGTAAATCCAGCTCCACATTGCTTTACGGTTGCCGCTACGAAAATTATGATCAACAGAAACAGCTTTTGCAAGAACTTGATTAGTCGACACTGATATATCTTGAGAGCGTCGTTCAGTGATCCACTGGGCCAATTCTTCTTCTAACAGAGGGTTGTCTCGAGGCCGACCAGTGTTCAATGAGCGGGCCGAAGGGTTAGCCTTCACAGCTTCCTCCAGTTTCTTGCGGTTTTTGCGCCAGCGCCGCAGCTGAGACGGATCAACACCGTGATTACGAGCTACCTTCTCTAGATCGGTCTGCGCCAATTCTAAGGCGATCTTCAGTTTATCCTTGACAGTCCTACTTGTGTCACGCATGGCGTTCTTCTTTCAATGAGAATATATCGTCGTGAGAAAATATGTTAAAAAAGATCTCAAACTGTTTTAGCCAATAGCCTGCGTGCGTCCTTGTCGGGCTTTCGCTGATAAGCTGTCCCCCTTTGGCAAAGTACCACGGGGGGACAGCTCTTCGACGAATAAGGTAGAAGCGCTTATTTTAACCAATCAGATTAATTTTGCTCGTTATGGAGTCTGAGGCCTTCGTTGTGGAGTCCAGAGATAAATATCCGTAGGATGGAGGACTTTTCTTCAAATGCTGGCACTATTTCATTAATGGATTCAAACGGAGATTGCCGGTTCCAAATGCTGGCACTCTGACTATTATAATAATGACTAATGTTGACACACTGTTTGCATGACACTTACCTAAATACTATTAGGAGGTACGAGCGATTCGCAATCAGCGACAGTATCTTCACTCGCAACGACGTCTCGTGAAGCACTACCGGTAGCATTGGTACACGTGCGAATATTGTGCCCAAATTCTCCACAGTTTTTGCATCGTCGGCGCTTGGCAGAACATTCCTTACGTTGTAGTATCGTGAAAGAGAGTGATTATAATAAAGATGGGTCATATTATGACCCATCTGGGGAATGACTATGTAGTACGAGTTAGGGAGTACCAGTACGAGGTAAACAAAAACAGACCATTTCAAAATTTGTGACAAACTGGAATTTGGATTTGCGGTACCGGTAGCAAAAATTGGGACGTAATTTTGCTCCAAACAAAATGTTCTAAAAGTGTCCACAAACCTGACACTGTCAAAGTAAAATATAAGCCTTTTAAAACAATCCATACTAATTTAAAGTCAAAAGGGGGTTGAAATGTATTATTATTATTATTATTATTATTATTATTACATATCTTCAGGAAAGACGTCAGTCAAACTGAACATAATTTACGAGAGGTTTAGCGAAGATGGCTTAAAATAATATATAAGAGAGTGGTTTAAAGTTTCGAACGTGCCTCATTCTGCAAAATGAAGCCTCCTAACGACTCCTCGCCTCCGCCTCTGCAAAATTCCTCATACTTCCATTGGCGGAAAAAACGATAGTGCTACGGCCCTTTCCTTGGTAGCCGTTTTAGTGTACGCATTCTTCTTCTTCTTCATGTGTCATGTTTTCGAATGGGTCGTCCAAACACCTTCTTACAAAGTTGGCAGTGATGACCTTCAGCTTTAGTTCGATATGAAAGGAGGGGTGGCGTGTTCGTAGCCGCCATTTCGTAAGTGAATATAACAAATAAAGTGTGCAACTAATTCTCCTAACTACTTGTTGGCGGAGCATCCGGCCAATTTAACTAGCTGGTGCTATCACAAATTTTGAAACGGCCTTTTTTTACCTCTACTCCCTCTTATAACTCGTACTTGCTCCATAGATATTCCCATCTGGGTGAAACGAACATAAAAGAGCCAACGGAGGTGAGCGGTTGAGATCGTGCGTAACCCGCGCGGGCCGCAGTGGGGTGCCGCGAGGTATTCGGGCCCAGCACCGAGCTTTCCGGCGAGACATCGGTCCTGAAGAAAGATGGGCAAAAGAGGCGTGGTGAGCAGTCAATACAAACTTGAATCTTAAAATATGATGTGACCACTTGAGTCGGGTCGTGCCATTGTGAAAACCGGCTGCTCGGCCCGATATAGACGCTGATTTAGAAACCTCAATACAGATCATTTTTTAATTGATATCAACTATAACGTTAGCAGGATTATCAGTTAGTGAGATAACAAACCTCGATTAGACATATTATATAAGTTGGTTTTCGACCGTTTTAAAATATTGCTTGGACCCATCATAAATCTTCGGGGCATTCTACTCCCAGGCATTTAATTCGGTCACCTGCTTTTAATAGGTCAGTTTATTCATATCTTAGCATAAAATGAGCGAGTAACAATAATCAGTCATAAAGATCATCCTGTCCTATCAAAAAATGATCCCTCCCTTGGATGATATCCTGCTATATTTGATATGGATGGTTTCCACCGACTCGGTTCCCCAATCAAATGTATACAATACCTTGTCATACCCGTCTTTTGCTATATTTGTCACCAAAATGGGCCAAACTTGATATTTAAAATGGGGTGAAATGTAGTGTAAGAGCCACAAAACGATCATCAAGACGAGTTTTACATACCGGTAACTAATCTAAGATTGGCGCGTCTGGAAACGATTCCTGTTTTAGTCTCATTTGGCTCGGACTGAGCGTGGGCGTTAGGCTTGATCATTGCCTAAATATCAAACCGGTAACTAATCTAAGATTGGCGCGTCTGGAAACGATTCCTGTTTTAGTCTCATTTGGCTCGAACTGAGCGTGGGCGTTAGGCTTGATCATTGCCTAAATATCAATTTCACAGCAGCAAAATCATCATGATACCAGTCCGCGTTGGCGTAAAAATTGGTGAAATCACGAAAACGAACGGGACGAGCGTCTGTGTAGCCATTCCGTTGTTCGAATTCAACGAGCTGTTTTCTTGTTTTATCGAATTTGTTAAGTCTGAATTAAACTACTTTTACGGGTGTCGAGGAACGGACATATTTTTTTGTTCGTATTTTTTCTGGTATTTACAATACCCATCGCCCTTCAAGACAGAATGATAACCTCCATATGTTTGCAGTATATATAACAAGTTTCCATTCGGTGCAAGCAGCTTTTGCCATTCGTTTTGTGCTCTGCAATTTCGTGGTTTAGAAAAGGCGATGTTCCAGGGCCTTCGTTTCCTCATTCCAGAATTTGCTTCACGACTGCCACTCGTTCCCAGTCTACTTTTCCGGCTTCACGATGCATGCGTGCTACCTCTTACTTCTGGCTGTGATCGCCTTCGGAGCAAGCTTTGATTCTGTGACAGCGTCAACAATCTCGAGCCAGACGAAGATGGAAAGCGTAAATTTGCTTCAGCCGGTTGAAACTACAAAAACGGACGGCAACACCAAACGGCTCCTGAGAACCCACTGGGCTGACAACGTAGACCCAAACACTGAAGAAAGAAGGGTCTTGGGCAGTGAGAGGCTTATCAACGCCCTGAAAAATCTGAAGGACAAGGATAGAAAATATGGGCAGATGATTTCCAACGGCGGAGTGAACGACATAGTCCTCTACGCGAAGCTCTACTCCAAGAAGGCAGTCCCCTCGAAAATTTATTCCAAGCTGAAGCTGTCACAACTGACTGACGTAGAGAAGAAGACCAATGAGGTATACCTAAAGTGGAGCGCGTACTTCGACTACTGGGTTAATAGAAATATTGGACTCATTCCGAAGGCTTAGGGTGAGAGCATCCAAAAGCATAACCATTTGAAAACCGAGATCCTTTTGTCATCTCAGTTTGAAGTTGCGGCCATCCAATTCCATGTATTATAATACTACTTCGAAGTACATGTGTAGTAGTAGTAATATGTGAGATGTTCTTTTCGATTTCTGGTCAAAAATACAAGATACTTTGTCTTTCTGTACAGTACTAATTTTATCCGATACGGTATTTCTATCCATGTAATACGTGTGCATTATGCTCCGGTATGCAATGCACTACACGTATTAATAGTACATGTACTTCGAAGTATAGGCGGTAAACCAACAATGATGTCATCGCCATTAAATGCAAGAATCTTGCCTTGCCGCAAGTAGCTCGTGTCGAGAACGGGATCCCTGCTTTTCCAGAGCACCGGAACGACCAGCGGAGCCAAAAAAAAATCGACTTGATGAAAGCGTAAGATACACAGCGAAGAGGCGCGACTTGTCCGATTGCATTCCCGCTGCAGAAACTGTAGTGGTAAGCAGTTCCTCCATGAAGCGAGTGGTGACTAAACCAGGAGCTGCTACGCCTGACGAGGCCCTCAGCGAGTCCGACTCGACGTGTTATGTGTCACTTAGCGACCACATCAAGCGAACCCGCACCACCAGCCAAGATGAAGGTCTCTTGCTCTCCACTTTACTACCTGAACAATATTCTGGATCAATCTGGAGTCTCGAGTCTTTGGCTATCCCCATGACATACATGAGCACGGGGTTAATGTACGCTTTCCCTCAAGCAAATATTGAGTACTTTCCAAGATTGTTGGGGGCTTCGGACGCCCAGCTCAGTACGGTGGCAGTGGTGCGAGCTCTTCCCTGGACGTTTAAAGTGCTCTTCGGACTGTTGCCGGATGTTTTCCCTGTTTACGGTCTTCGCTTTACACCGTACTTACTCGTCGGTTGTGTTACAGCTTCGTTTTTCTACTTGTTGCTGTCAATTTACAGTACTTCGAGTTCATTGACGATCGTGTCCTTCACACTGCTACTGCTTGGAGCTACAGTCGGTGTCGTGATGGCAGATGTCATGGCGGACGGATTGGTGGCTCACCGAGTTTTACTCTTACAGAGACAGAGATCGATGAAGTCCAAGCTGCAAGAGGAAGACTTTTCAACCAAAAAACAACCGCAAGGAACGCACTTACAGACGACAGTGTACTTGTGTCGCTTTGCGAGCGAAATGTTGGGTTATTGGTTGGGTGCCATGCTAAGCAACAAGCCGCAGTGGGGGTGGGGAGCTTCAATGGGTCAACAGTTTGCTTTCCTTGCCTTCGTCCCACTACTTATGGTGCTGCCGTCATTGAGGTACCTTTACGAGCCCACTGAAGAGAACGGACCCATGTCACTGTCAGACCAAGCGGCAGGGATTTGGCTCATGCTTCAACGACGAGCTACATGGCAACCAGTGTGTTTCTTGGTGCTTGTCAATGCGTTTTTTGTGCAAAATGCTTCGTGGGGGAATTTCCTCAAAGTGGCTTTCAATTTTGATGCGTTCCAGTACGGTGCACTCAGCGGGATCGGAGCATCGGTGACCTTCATCTCGATTATCCTGTACCGGACTCAGATTCTGCCACATTATGACGCTCCATGGCATGATGTTTACTTCGTGACGGGTCTTGTTGTATGCGGGTTTTCGCTTCTCAATGTGATGCTGGTCTTGCAAGTAAACGAAACGTTTGGGATCCCCCCTTTTTGGTTTGCAATGGGAGACGCAGCTGGAGAATCATTTGCTCGTGGCTTTCAGTATCTCCCTTTGGCGCAAATGTTTGTTGCCGTCTGTCCAGAACACCAAGAAGGAGTGGCGTTTGCTCTCCTTACAAGTGTCACCAATCTCGCCCAAGCGTTTGCCAGTACAATATCCAACATGTTACTCCACATTTGGCCTGTCGAACTTAGTGATCTGCAAACATTACCACATAACTTTAGTGGAGTTTGGAAATTGTCAGTGCTCACTAGTATCATTCCCTTGATACCTGTTGTATTCCTCACGTCACGAATGTTACCGAAGGGACCTCGTCAGCTCGAGGAAATGAGGCACGATCTCTCACCGAAGGGAGCTGTTGTTGTCATTTCACTCTATGGATTTGGGTTCTTGTGGGTGACTGTGCTAAGTATGCTGGCGATATTTGCACCGTGTCATGTGCTTGTTGGCGGTCAGGGGTGCTAGAGCACCACTTAGTTCTATTAAGATACCATTTAATAGTGATAGTCACTTTTAGTTTGTGGCTAATGATGTCTTCACCAATCCAATGAGCTTCTCAAGTTGCTGCTTGTGTCTCCTAGATGATGAATTCGTGTCTTGTGGGCTCTTTTGAGTTTCATCGCTATGTTGTGACTCAACATCATCTTCGAACGATGGATTCACGTGGTGGTGAGGTATCGACGATTTGCAGAAAGTGATAGTACGACACCATTGTAGCTAGCCTTACGAATGCCTTCAGTCTTTTGTATCGCGAGTCAGGATTAACTCGATCAAAGTCTGAGTGATGAAGTTGTACACCGTATAACTCTGTTAGAGCCATACAAACTGCTTGTTTCATGCCTGACCACGACTCAAAGGACAAATTCAGTGAGTTTCGAAGTTGAGGCTGGAAAAATGATGGGTTTTCTGCTTTCTGCAGCCACGAGCAGTAGCGTAATTGAGTAGCACTCGGTCGATTGGCTGGGTGTGCACTTAACACGGACTGAAGCAAGGAACGCGCTTCGATTGAGAGTGTTGGCGGTAGAATCAGTTGTTGTGCTCCACTGCGAAGTTTCTGATAGAGTTGGTGGAAACTCACCCCCTGGAATGGAAATTTGCCGCAGAGCATCACGTACAGTAAAACACCAAGGCTCCAGACATCGACAGGTTTGCCATCATATCGTTCGCTAGTAACAACCTCCGGAGCCATATATGACGGGGTCCCACAGAATTTTTTCTTTTTCGACTTCTTTATCTGACTATTGGTCTCATAATCAGTTGTTCGCGGCTCATTTAACTCTTCAAAGTCACTAAAACCAAAATCAATGACCGTAGCGTGTCCAGATTTCTCGTCAAGCAGCACATTTTCAAGTTTTAAATCACGATGAATCACGTGTTGAGCGTGAAGTGCTTCGACTGCGGCGGCCAGTTGCTGAAAAATCTGTTTAGCTCGAGTTTCTCTCAGACGCTGACCTGGAGCTCGTTGTAGGACATCGCAGAGGTTTTTACCTCGCACCAATTCAGTGACGACGTGAATTTGCGTTGGTGTCTCGAACACCTCCACAAAGCGCACAATGCTCGGGTGCAATCGCAACTCCTTCAGTACTTTAACTTCCTGTCGGACACGACGCCACTCAAGGGCATCCCCGCCTAAGTTGCTGCTACCTCGCTTCCCAATAGCATCCACAGTTAAGCACGACCTTGCACCATACAAACGGGTATAGCTTTTGACAGCGACCGGTGTACCACTGAGCCTATGGGTAGCTAAACGTACACGTCCAAAAGTTCCTCGACCAATTTCTTTGCCGACAAAATACCAATGCGTTATTTCATTCAGGTGATGTATAGTGTCGGCTTCATTGTTTTGTACTCCAGTACGCAGGACTTTAGTATTACTGGTGTATTGGTACGCTACTTGATCGTGTGTCAGGACTCGTACAAGGTTGAACTTGTCTTGTTCATCAGTTGTTTCTGCCGTACGATGCATTTTATCAACGAAAACTTGTACAGCCTGTTGTGCCAATTGGTACTGTGCTGACGAAAGCGTTGGAACATGTGCTGGTGGTGATGATGATAAACTCATACCTTGTTCAACACGATCGTAGACGTTTTGAAGCTGATCTATATCGCCACCTCCTTGTAGCTTCGGATGAACTCGTCCCGTAGTGCAATCCGGTAACAACCGAGGGCTTTCTCTTGCATCTTCCAACGCATTTTCCAGTCGACTTACGCGTCGGCTTCGGGTCGCTAGTGTACCATCAAGAGTTCTACCACCAATTCGGCATCTCACCGGTGCGGATATTCGTCTTTGTGCCCTAAACTTGTCCATAAATTCGTGTAAGAAATACTCGCCAGTACAGAAGTTCTGCCTAAGGGAAGTGATTTTGCCTGGCAGATCCGAGTATTTCCGGACGATTCTTTTTAAAAAAATGAAACCATTTCATCGTTTTTCTTAAGCTTGCCTTGGAAACGTCTCAACGGTAGAGCTCCATAACCATACTTTGGTCATGCAGTGATTTATTTTCCAACTGATCGGCACTGAAGCACCAACATGGCAAGTCATTCGTCACCAACAAAAGCTGCAACTGCAGTTAGCCAGGCTCTAGGGGAGATCGGACTTCCACCAACAAGAAAACTACCAGCTTCATCAATACTGACGGCAGGACGCACATTGCCAAAACGGTTTTCAAATGATTCAACGATGATCTCAGCTCAGCGATCGCGAGCTGCTCCCTTTGCTCCAAGTTCATACACCCGACCATGGAAAACGGTCTTTAGCAACCAGCAACACCACGTCAAGAACGGAAATCAACGATTGGAGAAGAATCCTTTGGATACGACTGCAAGTTCAAACCACACCGCTATTGTAGTAAATGATGAATCACCAGTTCGCGACCCAACTCCAGCTATCCACCGCCCAGCACGAAGTCCTTTCCGGCATCTTCGCACAAATGAAGTTGTTCAGAAGCACCTTCGAAAGCAAACACAATTAGAAGTGAAGCGCCAGAAACTGCAAATCCCAGATCATAACAATGCTGCTCCATCCGCTGTTGATTTCTCCAATATTTCAGAAAATACCGAGCCAGGATCTGCCGATTCAGCTACGTCAAGTACCTCAAACGATGATCAACCACCACAACCTATTGTGTCAAAAACTGAAGCTCCCAGACCTAAAGAACCACCTATTGTACCGCTACTTCGTCGAAAGCAGGCATCAACCACCACAACCTATTGTGTCAAAAACTGAAGCTCCCAGACCTAAAGAACCACCTATTGTGCCGCTACTTCGTCGAAAGCAGGTCCACCACCGGCACCAATCTCAGCCGATTCATCCTCATCAGCGTAATAATTCTTGTATCGCAGCAACAATGACTTCACTAGAGCAAACACAGACGCTATTTTTTCAGAATGCCAGTGATGACCGCGAGTCAATCGTAGAAAACTGTTCTAATGCTAAGTCTTCAACCGTCTCCCACACTACAGAATCAACTATTGGCAGTGTAGAAAGAGAACAAATACCTGATTATTACAGTTTTTCGGAAGATAAGGATCCCGACGACATTTTCCATCGTGAAATCAGTCGAAAGCTGAGTAACGAACGAAGCGGAGATGACAGTACTTTCACAAGAGCTGGTATGCCGGAGCGTATTGGGAAGCTTTCACGCCAGGAAGACGAATTCGATTTTGCAATTCTGCTGAAACCTTCCAAGTTCGAAGAGCACGTTGAGTTGCCTGAATCTGCTGTAAAGTCAACAATCACAAAAGTTGATGCATCGAACGTCAGAGCCGTGATTCTCAGTCGGATTAGACGCACAGGTCTTCATGTCAAACGCCTCCTCTCTTTGGACGGGAAGCAATCGCTACTCAAGGTACGAGCTCCACAACGTGTCTTGGAACTCGGCGCAGAAAGGCTACGACTTCGAAAACAAAGACGTTTTGACCAGGTTTGGATGGTATTTTCCTGTGAACTGCGCTCCAGCTTTGCCGACTTTGATCCAGTGCGAAAGTGCATCAATTTCCTTGATAGTGAAAAGCAGAGCATTGTACACGCATTGTTGACAGCTTCAGAGAGTGACGGAGGTGCTGGGCTGAATGAATCCTGCCCAATTGCCACCAGATACGTGCTGCAGATGTACCCGCTACACAAACAAGATTTAGCATTATTAGAGACTCGTTGGGTAACGTTTTGGCGGACATCCTTACTTTCCAGCAAGCATCAGCACGATTCAGTCGGTTCCAAATGCGTGATACTTCAAAGTGTACTCCAGCAACCACTTGACGATGTTGCGCAGTACTTCGGCGAGCAGGTTGCATTTTATTTCGCATGGATGGAAATGTATACTCGCTGGCTGGTTGTCCCAAGTGTTGCTGGTGTTGTTCTTTTCGCGCTGCAAGTTCATTCGCAACATCTCGACCATCCCGCAGCACCAGTTTACGCTCTCTTCATGGCACTGTGGACATCAACTTTTATCATCGCATGGCGACGACGGGCAGCAGCATTAGCCTATCGATGGGGTACCTGGGGATATGAAGATGAAGAAGTGACTCGTCCGGAATTCTATGGTGATAGCAGCAAGCCACGTGATGAGAAGCAAAGGGACGATCAGAAGCCGGTTGAAAGACACTACGCACTCTGGAAGCGGTTGATGAAGTACAGTGTCACGATGCCCTGTGTAGCTGGCAGTATTATTGCCGTGGTGACAGTCGCATACTTCGCTTTTTCAACACGTGATCGCCTTGAAGCCGAGTCTTTAGCAACCAAGCGCGAAGCCGCTCAGATCGCTCAGAAAGTCACGAAATCGGGTACAATCACGTTGGAAGATCTTCGCGCGTTGACGCAGCTCGGTGTACGATGGGATTTCTGGATTTACCTCTTGCTCACGCCCGTGCTTTATGGTCTCTTGATCCCCGTACTCGATGCCACGTTCACGCGAGTAGCGCGATCGCTTAATAACTGGGAGAACCACCGCACCGAGTCCAAGTATCAGAGTCATCTCATCCTCAAGGTATTCTCCTTCCGTTTCATGCACGTCTTCGCTTCGCTGTATTACTACGCATTTGCACCTCAGGGGAAGGCAATTTTAAGCCCAAACTCTGAAGGAGAAAGCTCGAGGTCGGACGGGATGGTGCGAGTTGCAATCCAGCTCGCCTCGTTCATGGTAACTGGCCAGCTGTGGAAAAATGTCATGGAGACATTGTACCCATTTGTACGTCGCCGACTCGATGCGCGCGCGAAGAAGCGGGCTACAAACCGGCAGTTTAACGACTCCGCTGTCTTCAACGGCCTCGGTGTAGCAGCTTCGGGGCCTCGACGTCCCAATCCCCATCGCAACAATGAAGCGAGACTAGCAGCTGAAGCAATGATGAGTAGCAACGCTGTGATCCACGAGCAGTGCGTTCGACTGGAGCAAGCGTCAGACCGCGCGTGGGAAGAAGCTGGACTCAAACGCTACGACACGTTCGAAGACTACACGGAGATGCTCGTGCAATTCGGCTATGTGTCGTTCTTCTCGCTGGCTTTCCCGTTGGCTCCGCTTCTCGCACTGCTCAACAATTTGTTTGAGCTGCGTACAGACGCATTCAAGCTGTGCCATACGAAGCAGCGGCCACTTGCCCATAAGGCCAGCGGCATTGGCGTGTGGTTACATATGCTGCAGATCATGAGCGTGCTGGCCGTACTCACCAACTGCTTCCACTTGGCGTACTCAACGTCTTTGCTGGAGCGCGCGTTCCCGTCTGTCACTGCGACACAGAAAGTGTGGATTGTATTTGGTATTGAGCATCTGCTACTACTGCTCAAGGTCTGGCTGGCGTGCGTTGTATCCTCCATCCCCAGAGACGTGTCCGAGCGACTGAGACGAGAGAGGGAACTCGCCAAGCACGACAGCGCGCGAGCCATGGCGGCACGGATGATCGCGGTGCCAGAGGTTGACGAGAGCCCCGACTCGAGGAAAAGATAAGTGCGCAACTGGCAACTTCAACGGTAAGACCATCACTCTTTAGTTCTTTATAAGGTACTTAATTAAGGATCTTGAAAAGAGGGTTTGATTGACTTCTGTTGACTTTTGATTGGAGTAGACCACACCAATCACGTTTCTGGATGTAGGGTAGGGTTCATTCTCTCAAACCGCCAACAAAGCTCGCTTCTTTCCATTTTCAATACAAAGCACTAGTTAAAATGTCGGACGCCGCCGCCCCCGCACAGGACACCCCCAAGCAGGAGGAAGACGCGCGCAAGGTCAACCTTGTTTCCATGGACGGCGACAGTTTCGAGGTATCCCGCAGCGTCGCGGCTATGAGTGAGCTGGTCAAGACGCTCATCTCCGGTGCGAACTTAGAGAATTGAGGAGAATTGAGGAGTTTTTGCTCCCCCTAAAAACTAACTGACGGTTGGTGGATATTGAATATGCAGATGACGCGGACGACGATGAGGTGCAGGAGATCCCACTGCCAAATGTTAAGAGCCCCGTGCTGTCCAAGGTGATCGAGTTCTGCAGCCACCACCACAACAGCCCCATGCGCGAGATCGAGAAGCCCCTCAAGAGCGCTGACATGCACGACGTGGTCTCGGACTGGGACGCCAACTTCGTGGACATTGAGCAGGAAATCTTGTTCGAGCTCATTTTGGCTGCCAACTACATGGACATTAAGAGCCTGCTGGACCTGGCATGTGCTAAGGTGGCCAGCATGATTAAGGGCAAGACGCCCCAGGAGATCCGCGAGACGTTCAACATCGTTAACGACTTTACGCCCGAGGAGGAGGCGCAGATCCGCGAGGAGAACAAATGGTGCGAAGAGGCTTAAGCAACAGATCAACGCACAAACAGCGAAGCAGCAGGCGGCTCCCAAGAAAGAGGCAAGCAGAGTCCGTCCACTCGTTTAAATTCCCGAAGTCTCGTTGCCAGTGAACTAATGATAGCGCCGAAGCGATGGAGAAAAGGAAGGCAGGTGGACGCCTATGTTGACGCACGAGCGGCTTGTTGCTGAATCGGTAGAGGATGGCTACGCAGAAGAGGACGAGCTCCTCTCACCGCGTTTAAGTGTTTGGAGCCAAAAGAAAACTATCTTGCACGTTAAACTTTTAATGCTGTTGTTACTTGCACTGATAGAGGTTATGGAAGTCATGCAAATAAGCGCTGTATTGCTGCTTATGGAGCTTGCACGTGCCTGTTTGAACTATGAATGCGAAGTGTTGTTTGAATGCTACTGTGCCATTGCTACACTACTGTAGTAGTAGGGTAAGCAGTACATGTAGGTATTTTTTGACAAGAGATGTTTCATCCGTAATTGCGCAGCCTCTTTGGGGGAAACAAGGCTGCAAACTCAACGGGACGGGTCGCTGGTATAAACGTTTGCTTTTGCAGTCGCTTGTAAGACCTGGCTGCATGAGGGAGCAACGCCGAGTCTGTCGCAAATAGGACTGCGAGCGGTCGAGAGCAATAAGCTCCACCGCTCTATATACACAAAAGGGAGGCATTACAATACTACCGGTAGTCTCCCTGGTCTGGACGAGCTCCGTTTGAAAATGACGCATAATACATGAGAGGCTCGTGTGTTGGGATGAAAAATGACTGGCTGACCGTAGAGGTCGAAATAATGACTTCCTTGATTTGTTTTTTGACTTCCTGATAAAATAGAGACAGATATTAATAGCAGCGGAAGTAACAACTTTGTCGAGGACACTTTTTAAAGCATTATCCAGGTGTCATTGTTGCCGTGTACCGGTACTAACTAACTACTGCACGTTGTACCAAGCTGCATCAGTCAGGAGCCTGAATCCACATGTTGCACAATTATCGCATCTGAGTAAAGCTGGGGTTGCTAAAAGCGGCAGGCTGTCCGAAGCCGCCCGATGCAGGAGCTCCTCCGAAACTGGTGCCGAAGCCTCCAGTGGTAGCAGGTGCACCAAAGCCACCAGACTGTTGGGTAGCCCCACCGAACGTCGGATTTTGAGAACCGAAAGCGCTGAATCCTGCTCCAGAAGCACCTCCGCTAGAAGCTGCAGGAGCGGCCGAGCCAAATCCTCCGCCCATACGTGATGCCATTCCAAATCCAGAGCCTGGACTCGCACCGAACGCCGGCTGTGCCGCTCCTAACGTTGAAGCAGATCCAAACGCAGCAGCCGGGCTAGCTACTCCTATGGTTGAAGGTGTACCGAAACCGCTGCCGCCACCGAACGTGGTGGTGCTCGGAATACCACCAAAGGCACCTGTGGCCGGAGCTGTCGGCGTCCTGTTAAGGTACTTCTGCTCAAGCATCGAGAAGAGGCGATCCTCACGGCCCTTGTACTTCTCCAGCGTCGCATCGATGGAGCTCATCTTACTTGGGTTGTGTTGTTGGTAGAATGCCGCGAGTTTTTCACGATAGTTAACGCCACTGGCAGCAGTTCCAAATCCACCGGTCACTGCTCCGAAAGGAGAGGGTGCACTGAACGATGGGATCGTAGGGGATGCCGACTGAAATCCACCTCCGAATCCGCTCACGCTAGTTGAGCCAAAGCCACTAGATGGTTGAGAAGCAGCACCAAACGGAGACGCAGCGGGGGCAGGTTTCGATGCGCCGAATCCAACTGAACTAGCTGAGCCGAACGCCACTCCGCTGGTTGTGCTTGGGGATGAGAACGCACCTGGTTTGCCGAATGGGCTAGCGTTCGGCTGTATGGCTGGGCTTGCAGGCGGAACTCCACCTGCACCATTCACCTTGTACTTCGCAGCGAGATTCTGGAAGAGCTTCTCCTCATTTCCTTTGTACTTCTGAAGCGTAGCGTCCACACTGCTGAGCTTGTCTGGGTTGTGCTTTTGATAAAATTCCACCAGCTTCTGGCGATAGTCAAGAGCAGGTTTTCCAAAGAGCGAAGTCGACGGTGCTGTAGAGTTTGTCGCTGCCGATCCAAATCCACCAAAACCAGATGACGTGTTTGCCGCCGGGCCAAGACTGAACGCTGAAGGAGACGCGCCAAACGGACTGGAGTTCGCGGTGGTACTCTTCGGCGTAGTAGTTGAGCCAAACCCGCCGAATGGGCTCTTAGATGCTGGGGCTGGAGACTTCGAAGATGCAACCGCAGACTTGGGAGGGACAGCTCCTCCATTTAAATACTTCTTGACATCTTCAGCTGTCGAGTTCGGGACATACATCGTAAACAGTCTCGTGAACAGGTCTTCCTCTCGTCCTTTGTATGTTGCCAAAGCCTTTTGAATCACGCTGTCGCCCTTTGATGGATTGTGCACCTTGTAGAAGTTTTCCAAGAGTGACTTGTAGTCTTTTGTTGTAGCTACAGAGCTCTCCTGTACTGCGCTCTTCGAGTCCTTCGAGCCAAAACTGAAAGCAGAGGATGTTGTTGGGGCCTCTTTACCTCCCAATGAAAAAGCTGATGTCGAATTTGCGTCATTCTTGCGCTTAGACGAGTTCGCGGCAGGTGAGTTGATTTTAAAGCCACCGAACTGCGATGACGAAGAGAGTTTTTTGTCCTCTTCCTTTACTGCAGGGGCAGTGAATGAACTGGCACTGTCCTTCGATGGGAAGCTAAACGCGCTGGACTTTTTTGGGGCAGAAGTCGAGGCCGTCGAAGTAGGTTTCGACTCCGGAACTGGGGCACCTAGGCTTGGTCGCTGTGGCGCCTTGCCTACTTCAACACTCGGTTTTGTTGGCTGTGGGGTATGCACAAGCTTGGCTGGCTGCTCCTTCGGCGCCATTGATTCTGCCAGCGAGAACAACTTTGATCCTGACTTTACTGGAGTTTCCTTGAACGATACAGACCTCGGCGGCTGTTTTGCTGAGCTTATTGGGGAAGCAACGCTTAGCTGTGTCTTTGGCATCAATTTGCTACAGGCTTTAATCCGGAGCGGGGATGCTGACGAATCAGAAGGGGCCGAAGGCGTCAGCTTGCGCCGCGGGGTCGAGAAAACATCACGAGGGGTGACCACGTTGTTGCACAGAGACAAAAAGTTGCGGCGGACGTCTTGACTGCGCTGTTCTTGCTCCACAATCGTCTGAATCAATTCCGCCTTTGATGCCACATGATGGGCATCTGTTTCAACTGAAGAAATTCCACTAACACCGTTTGTCTGGCGCATTCGGTCTCCACGCAAACTCAGCGTCTCTAAATGTTCAGCAAGTTTACACGCCTTGTTGTATTGCGTCTTGGAACTCTCGTATGTCTGCTTTAGCACACGAAACAAATGTGCGGAGGAAACTGCACCGGTCCCGTCAACACCAATCCTCGCAGACGAGAGGTGGCTGTCGAGTTCGGCGCAGCACTTCGCTACCTCATCCAGTTTGGCTTTCAGCGATTCCCTAGTTTCCTTTGAACGTTGGTCAAGTGGTTGCTCTTCCAGCGTTCTCTTGAGGGCTTCGTCATTGAAACTGCTCAGAATCTCGCGACCGTATTCAAGCTGCTCGTGCACATCACCATCACTACCGATGACAAACAGAACATCCTTCTCGATCTGATCCCGCGACTCGTCGAGATTGTTAATCGCATCACTAAGACTCGAAATCTGAGAGCGTACCTTGTCCATGTTCGCCAAAAGCTTCTTGGAAAACGCAGGATCTCTGGATGAAATACTCTTCGAGCTCTTGTTGACCCGCTGCAGGGACTTGTCGAAGTCTATGATCAACTTCCATAGTTGGCCTTCCATTCTAGACGATGGGATGCCCTTAGAATCGTTTACAGGGGCTGCAACCGGCTTTGCCTTCATTTTCGTGGATGAAATAGAGTTTGCCTTCCCATCAAAGGCGCTCAAGTCTCCAAACTTTAACGTACGCTTTGTTCGAGGCTGATCTTCAGAGCTGTCGTGTTTTTCCGTAGTATCCAAAGATGACGACACGTTGTCGAAGGAAAAGCTTGGTCGAGTAGAACTAGTGTTTGAGGTGGCAGCATTCGTCACGCTGGTACTTGTAGCTCCAAAAGAAAAAGTGTTCTTCGAACTTGCTTTCGGTAAAACGCCAAATGGAGATGAAGACGTATCGGATGCTTTCTCCACAATCGCCTTGGAACCGAACGCGCTACCAAATACAGACGTTGGCTTCGTAGGAGTAGATGGGCAAGTTCTTTTTCCAGCTGGAGCAGAAGTGTCAGATGATCCTGACGAATCCGGCTTTGATCCGAAAAGACTTTTCCCGAAAGAACCAAAGCCGAACGAAGAACTTGTCTTGTCAGAGGCAACCGCTTGGCCAAACACAGGAGGCTTTGGCTTCGATGTAGTATCAGGCGGATATCCGCTTCCAGTAGCAGCCGCTTGGCCAAACACAGGAGGCTTTGGCTTCGACGTAGTATCCGGCGGATATCCGCTCCCAGTAGCAGCACCAAACGCAGGAGGCTTCGGCTTCGACGTGGTGTCAGGTGGGTAGCCGCTACCACTAGCAGCACCAAACGTAGGAGGCTTTGGCTTCGACGTAGTATCAGGTGGGTAGCCGCTACCACTAGCAGCACCAAACGTAGGAGGCTTCGGCTTCGAAGTGGTGTCAGGTGGGTAGCCGCTCCCAGTAGCAGCACCAAACGCAGGAGGCTTCGGCTTCGACGTAGTATCAGGTGGGTAGCCGCTACCACTAGCAGCACCAAACGTAGGAGGCTTTGGCTTCGACGTTGTATCAGGTGGGTAGCCGCTACCACTAGCAGCACCAAACGTAGGAGGCTTCGGCTTCGAAGTGGTGTCAGGTGGGTAGCCGCTACCACTAGCAGCACCAAACGTAGGAGGCTTCGGCGTGGGTAGCCGCTACCACTAGCAGCACCAAACGTAGGAGGCTTTGGCTTCGACGTAGTATCAGGCGGGTAGCCGCTTCCAGTAGCAGCACCAAACGCAGGAGGCTTCGGTTTCGACGTAGTATCAGGTGGGTAGCCGCTACCACTAGCAGCACCAAACGTAGGAGGCTTTGGCTTCGACGTAGTATCAGGTGGATACCCGTTACTTCCACTGGTACCAGCAGAGCTAGTAGAAGATTCGAAACTTAAGCCTGCCGCTGGCTTTGTGCTAGTCGGAAAACTAAATCCAGATGCAGGAGCGACGCTCGAAAAGCTAGATCCTGTGCCTGCCACCCCACTGCCGAAAGAAAAACCAGTAGACTTGCTTGCGCCAGCACCTTCCAGACCCGCGCTTGGCGTCCCATCAAAAGAAAAAGACGACGGCTTTGATGCGTCACCTGTGGCAACTGGGAAAGAAAAGCCGCCCGAACCGATGGACCCCGCAGACGTAGCACTCGCTGCTGCTACTGAAGCCACTGTCTTAGGTGCAGCTGGATTCGGAGTCTCGCAAGCGCTGCACTTCACCGCATCAGGATCATTACTCACCATGCATGTAGCACACTTCCAACTCCCCTCTTTAGCTGCAAATCTTGAGAACGCTGCCGCGATTTCTTCCTTCGATTTCATATCAGCTGACGTAGCCACTGATGATGAAGACACATCCACTTCTTCATCTGAATCCGAATCGTCATCACCAAAAATCCAATTTACGTACCATGGAATGAAGTCAGCTTCATACACCTTGCCGTCCTTCTCGAGACGTTCCAGTGTACTCGTGTGTTCCTCCGCGTCATACGTTGCTCCGAGAGTTTTAAACAGTTTCGGGAACTGCTCTGACAAAACGAAATCAGCTCCGTCAGACTCGACAGAGCGGAAAGCATTTCTTGCCTTGTCTTCTTCCTCTTTGCGCTCCTCTTCTTCGTCGCTGGAATCGCCATCAGATTCAGCAAACTCATTCTCGTCGTTCTGTCCGTATTCGTGCGAAATTGTTTTTTTTAAGGCAGCAGGCTCATCATTGTCTGTGTCGGAGTCCCAGTCGTCATCACCGAATATCCAGTCCATGTACCAAGAAATGAAGTCGATCTCGTACACTTTGCCGTCTTTCTCGAGGCGCTTGAGTGTCTTCATGTGTTCTTCTTCATCATATGTTGCTCCAAGAGTCTTGAACAGTTTGGGGAACTGGTCGGAAGAAATAAAGTCAACTCCATCGGATGCAATGGAATAAAACGCATTTCTAGCTTTATCTTCCTCTTGCTTGCGCTCCTCTTCCTCATCACTGTCCTCTCCATCGGAATCAGCGAACTCGTTTTCATCACTCTGTCCATATTCGTGCGATATCAGATTTTTCGGTGAGGAAGGTTTACTGGGCAATGCATCTGCGGCTGGCACATCTTCACTAGTGCTTGTCACCGTCTTCGTGCTAGTCGGGAAATTAAACCCAGTGCCAGGAGCGACACTCGAAAAGCTAGATCCTGTGCCTCCAACCCCGCTGCCAAAAGAAAAACCAGTAGACGTGCTTGCGCCAGCACCCTCCGGACCCGCGCTTGGTGCCACACCAAAAGAAAAAGACGACGGCTTTGATGCGTCTCCTGTGGCAACTGGGAAAGAAAAGCCGCCCGAACCGATGGACCCCGCAGACGTAGCACTCGCTGCTGCTACTGAAGCCACTGTCTTAGGTGCAGCTGGATTCGGAGTCTCGCAAGCGCTGCACTTCACCGTATCAGGATCATTATTCACCATGCATGTAGCACACTTCCAACTCCCCTCTTTGGCTGTAAATCTTGAGAACGCTGCCGCGATTTCCTCCTTCGATTTTATATCAGCTGACGTAGCCACTGACGATGAAGACACATCCACTTCTTCATCTGAATCCGAATCGTCATCACCGAAAATCCAATTCACGTACCATGGAGTGAAGTCAGCTTCATATACCTTTCCGTCCTTCTCGAGACGTTCCAGTGTACTCGTGTGTTCCTCCGCGTCATACGTTGCTCCGAGAGTTTTAAACAGTTTCGGGAACTGCTCTGACAAAACGAAATCAGCTCCGTCAGACGCGACAGAGCGGAAAGCATTTCTTGCCTTGTCTTCTTCCTCTTTGCGCTCCTCTTCTTCGTCGCTGGAATCGCCATCAGATTCAGCAAACTCGTTCTCGTCGTTCTGTCCGTATTCGTGTGAAATTGTTTTCTCTAAAGGTACAGCCACTTCTTTGTCGTCTGCAGATTCACTTTGATACCCAAATGGAGATTCTACCGGTGCCTCCTTGGGTTCCTCCTTCATTGTAACGGTACGAGTCGCTTCGTGTTCAAAAGGCATCGGGCTCTTAACAAACTCAAGCACATCGTGTACAGTTGTGTCGACAAATGCAAAGTTGACCAGAAGTCCTGCGGTGTTGGCGCACGAAACAATGGGAACAGGTGGGAATGCATCCTCGTCGACAGGAACTGATGAGGTTGAATTTAGATTGAGAGCAAGTCCCATGGGAAAGGTATCTTCGTCATCAGCGTTCATGGGAAGGCGTGCTTGATACTTTTCCAGCGGTTTCCACATTTCCCAATCACCTCCATCCGGGTCAGAAACAAGCAATTCGATATCTGCACTCAGCGAGCAACCAATGAAGAACATTCGCCTGTAACAACATTCATTAGTTAGCAGCTGCCTGGTCTTGCCCTCTTTCAAGACAGTAACGTACCAATCTGGTAAGAACATGGAAAAGTATTGGTGTCTGCGGCTGTCCACATCGAAAAATCCGACAACCTCATCCAGCTCGATAAATTCATCATTCTCGTAAATACAAGCAAGAGCGGTCGTTTCCTCCATATCTTCATCATACTTTTGGTATCCAACCAAAATTAAGTTCTCTTCCGCCCAATTCAGGTGGTGAACTGTAAAGGAAACATTTATATCAGCAACAGTGTCCAGTACGCTAGCCAGTTATTTTGCCATATAGTTGTATTGCCTTACCTTCAAGTCCTTCATCGGCGCAGTGCTCTGGCTGGTTAATAGATCGAATAGTCTGTAGCGTATCTCGAGCGTAGACGTTAATTGTTCCATCCACTAAACCAACAGCAACCTGTTCGCCTGACGGAGACCAGGACACTGAAGGCACCAAAAACAACACCAAATTATCAGCTTAGTCTCGAAAGAGGGAGTATGCTACAGCCTATAAACCCACATACCAGACGACGCATCGCTTGGTGTCGCAATAAGCTCTTTATCTCCAACAGAAGTACACACAAACACTGTTTTCTCCACTGTCAAGACCGCCAGCTGCTCGTTCGACGTGCACCACGCAATCTCCTGCGCCTGGAGCTTGAAGAACGTGTGAAAGGGGGCCGGGTCCACCTATTCATCAGAACATTAAGGAATGTCAATAGTAACTTAGGTCAGTGCGTTGACCTTTTCAGCATCAGAAAGGCAAAATGCCGGCCTCGTACCGCCTCCACAATGTGCGCAACCTTGAACAGCGCCACGGCGTCTCCGTACGCCACCGCGAGTGAAAGCTCGTCCGGGGAGAGCGCGATCCAGTAGACGATAGGCAGCTTGATCTCCTTAGCTGTCGGTAACGCGTGAATCTCCTCCAGCGTGAGTTTCTGTCCGTGGTCCAAAGCGTCCTGTCGCCGCTTGGTGTAGTCGGCGCACGAGTCCTCCAGCATGTCATTCTTGGTCATTATAAAGCCTAAAATATAAAATATGAGGGTCGTTTGTATCCATTATAAACTATAAAAAACCATTCCGCACGCACCACTCTCGGTCCCCACGAAACTCAGGCCAAACGTATTGCCGTGCTGTAGCAGCTGCGTCTTGTGGGAGATCACGGACGCAAAGCCGCTAGAGGTGAGCGGCGACGAGTACCCAACGCGCTGTCTGCCCGCGTCCAGCATGCGCACGTGCTCCGTCGCCAGCTCCGTCATGTTCGGCTTCACTTTTGGGTTAATTTGGTGTCTTTTGTGACTGGCACTGATCACAATATGTATTGGAATGATTGTGTCAATATGGTGTGTGAAACGCAACTGCAACAATGCACTTCATGATCAGCAAAGGCAACTTCACTTGTTCATTACAACAATGATCCTCCGTCACGCCCCCACGCGATACATATAATAGCGTTAGACGCTATCTGCAACGTACATAAGCTAGCAGAACGACGATGTACGCTATGCTATGTATGGATAACGACTTTCAATCGATTGCGACCTTTCGACGCTCGTCACTTGAAGATCGGCGCGGCTTCTAGCTACAAGATGGCAGCGAAGCAGGAAACCTTCGAAGCGCAGGAGGACAGCTTGGGTGAACCCGATGTGAAGGTGCGAGCCACATTATAGTTGCAGTAATGCTGTTTCCCGTCGCTAACATCTGCCAGGTTATTCTGCTCGGCGATTCGGCCGTGGGCAAGTCCAAGTTGGTCGAGCGCTTCATGATGAACGAGTATCAGCCGCGACAGGTCTATGCCCTGATCCTTTTTGATAGCTGGAGGTACTACTGAGTCTGATGCTGTAAGTGACGTTGCAGCTGTCGACGTTTGCGCTGACGCTGTTTCGTAAGGAGGTGGAATTGGACGGGGAGCACGGGAAGCGCACGGTGAAAGTTGGTGCGTACTGGGTTTCAGTAACGAGATTCACTGCATATCTTATGTTAATGGTTGCTTTGGGCAGATTTCTGGGACACAGCCGGACAAGAGCGCTTCTCAAGCATGCATCCGTCCTATTACTATGGAGCTACAGCTTGTATCATGGTGAGAGTCGCTGAAGAAACAGTTTATTTTGTACTTGGAGCTGACAAGTGTCTTATGTGATATCTAGGTGTTTGATGTCACACGAAAGGTGACGTATCAAAACCTGGCAAACTGGTACAAGGAGTTACGCGACTATTGCGAAACGATTCCGTGCTTCCTGGTCGCCAACAAGATCGACGTCGACATGAACGTCAGTATATACTACGAAGTACCAATTTACTGCGATGAAATGGTGCTCATGGTAGTTAATGGTGACACATTTCAGGTAACCAGCAAAAAGTTTAAATTCGCCGAGACGCACAACCTCGAGTTCAGCTTCGTCTCGGCAGCGGATGGTACAAACGTGGTCAAGGTATTCAAGGAGGCTGTTGAAGCTGCTTATAAATTCAAACGTGAGGGTGGTGACTTCATGTCAGACGTGCTCGACTTGCTTGGAGAGGACTCAAGTAAGTCGCATCCACAGCTTAGACTCGGACTCTTCTTTCGACTAGGGATCGTCATACTTACCATTATCAAAACGTTGTTTCTGTTGCAAAGCAGAGTGAAGCAGCGCATTTAGCAATCATCAATCGCAAGTTGGCATCAATTTATGCGGACCCCAGGTGAGGTATCCTTTACTGATAGAACGTCATATCCTGTCGTCCTGTGTCAAGCAAGTAAAACAGCCCTAACTTGCTAAATACCAAGCAACTTCGTACAGTGTCAACATTAGCTCCCTGTAAACCGTTTGTAGATCGGCTGAGATGCTTTCTCGGTCATTCTCAGGCTGTGGGAACATACCGGTATTGACGGTCCAAACCTCCTGCTAGAGGAACCCTTTTACCTTGACAATCACCGTACGATCCCATTCATATTCTCGCTTTTGCAATCCTCATTTCTTTTTGTTTATTTCTTTACAAGACCACGCTTATAAGCGAGCAAGTTTGAGGTAATGTGATGTTTTGATGGTAATAATCGCGCTTCAAACCTCGTGTCTGCTCAAGTCGAAGAAGGTACTAGGTTGATTTGGGACACAAACTGTCTAACGTGGTATTCACAGAAGCTGATGGTGCTAATAGTACGCTAACAAAAGAGCATTTTCTAAGCGTTTTTACTTTGGTTCTAACCGGTCGTACACCTTTCTCCTATCCAGGTCCAGAATATGGACCAATGCACCAAAAACCTTCATCACCACCGAGGGCTTGTCAGGCAGCAAGCAGCTTTACGAGCAGTAGAGAACTTTGTTCGAGAATTAGAAGCGACTCGAGCAGATATTCAAGCGCAATAACCCCTAACAAGCTTAAGGGTTTTACTTACTCTTCCATGGGCACGAAAGATGCATCCGCGATCAAATAAGTTTGCTGACCAGTTAGCGCAATACCTGCTTGGCGACTCGGAGCACCCACAATCGAAGTAACACCACACGAACTTGCTTCTTGGAGCATCGCTTCAGCCAGGTTTCGAGAAATCAGACTTTCGATCCTTTCTTTCAGTTGTTTGTTTGAACCCGACTCGTAAAATTGCTGGCGATCAAATGAGCGGTCCAGTTGCTGCAGGTACGCCATAAGTGAGTACAGGTGTCGCGAGCCAAACACTGTCGGCGATTCCTTTAGCAGACGCTCGGCTTGTTGTAGCACTTCGAAGCGCAGTGACTTAGGAGCTTCGGGCGAGCTAAATAACCAGTCAAGTCGCTTGGCGGCTTCCATAGAGACAAAACGCAGCTTAGTTTCCAGACCTGCCACTTCGTCCTTTGCGCCCGAGAAGTCGCCAGTTCTTAGTTGCTGCTGCAACGACTCGCGGTCCTCAAGCACCAAGTGAAACTCGCGGTACCTAACCAACCACGCCAGTTTCTGTGGACGCGCAAGGTCTGGAAGCGTCTCCATGAATTGCACTGCTTCATGCAACGGAGTCAATGAATTTGTGTTGTTGCAGTCGTCCAAAATCTCATCGCAGAGAGCATCCACAGCATCAAGATGGTTCCCACGCAACATCCACTGAAGAGCTGATGCGTACGCCTTCTTTGCGTTGCACTCCTGCGCTCTCTGGAGTACGATGTGTCGCTGCGTTTGCGTCAGGATCTTTTTGCCATGACAGTACGAAAGCAGACGCTCAGCCTTGAAATCGGTTAGGAGAGGTTCACGCTCCAAAGCAGACCGAATAGCAACTGCGCCAAATTTGGGGCAGTATTCGTAGTACCGTACGGCAAATTGCCACATGCCACTGCTCGCGCCGATTTCCATAGCATATTCCAGCACGAATCGTTCGCGCAACGAGCACTCTGCTTTGGGTAACAGCTCGTCAGCTACGATAACGTTACTTTTCTGCAGCAAATCTGACAAGTGAGCAGCCATCCACGAGAATCCAAGCGCAATAATATCCTGCAACGCCGTCTGAACGTCGTACTGCATGATAGCTAAGATAATACAGTCAAAATTGCCCATTCTCGCTTCTTCGTTGTTGTACGCGCGGAAGCAGTTGGCCATGAGGTACTCGAAACGGTGCGAGATGGTTCTGGGCTCATCTAAGAACAGCCGCGCCATCATCAATTCGTACCAAGTACTAGCGTGGCTCTTCAGGACGTCCTCTTTGGCTGTCATAATCTCTAGGAGCGTGGTCAACCCCGCGTTAGACTTAATGTATCCATCTGTATTGAGCAAATACTGACAAGCATCGTGCCAATGTTTCCACTCCGCCGGGCCATCCCGCTCCATGCCCATTTCCATGCTTCTTGCACTCCCGGGCATTGCCAGCAGCAGCTTTTGCACCGCCTGAAATGACGATTTCATCGAAGCTCCCGTCAAAGAAGCCGCGTCACGAGAAAATAGCGACTTGTAGCTCGAGTGCGTCGCCAGCAGCATCCACGCGCCGCTTCCGCTGCCGGCCATCACCCAGGATTGGATGGTGCTCCAGAAAGCTGCGTCTTGCTCCGGTTTCTGCAGCTTCTTCAGTCTCACGCTCTCGCTCTCCGTTTTCTCTAGCAATGTACCGCAGTAATGTTCCTGCAGCCATCTGGCCAGCTCATAAGCGAGCGTTCTGTCCGCCCCTCTCGTTCCCCCACGTAGCAGCTGCAGCTCACACAGGTGCCAAATGGCCAGAGAAACCTTAAGCAGGTCTAGGAACTTGTCTTCCTCCTCGTCTTTGCTCTCCTGCGTCTCCAGTCGGTCTTCTAGCGCAAAAATACACGTCTTGAGGGCCTCGCGGTATTCGCGGCTGGCGCGCGCAACACTCACCGCGCCCAGTTGCTGCGTCTGATTCTTCTGCTGCAGGCGGGCGAAAACGTCGAAAGATGCGGCTACCAATGTGCGCAGCTCGCCCGGCATAGCGTCGCCAAACTCGCGCTCGGGAGGAGAGGAGGCGGGTGAGACCCACTTGCGTGCGCTTTTGCCCCACGCCGCACCCGCCGAGGAGCGCGAGGCCGCCGCGGTCGTCGAGCGCTTGCCGAAGACCAATTCTTTCTCCACCACGGGCAGTTGCCGCGTCGCACGGAGGATCTCGAACGCTCCTGTAGCAGAAGCCATCGCCATACTCTTCCTTGGTTCAGGTAAAAGTGAATATGGTGTATCGTACACCACTTCGTATCTGCATTATCCTAATGACACATCTGCGATTGCTGGTGCTTGGGAATGGTGCCGCGGGCGCCGAGAAGCAGGCGCTGGCTCTGGGGAAGAGGTTGCGCAACAAGCTTCTCAGCATAGAATCGTTGCTCGTATCAGAAGTTCGGTGTCCGCCCGTGGAGTTCGTGCGTGTGACGCTCGGGAGTTCGCGGCTAATTCCGCCAGTACTGCAAGTTTTCGGCGCCCGCGTCACTCGTAACGCGCTCTTTGGCTACCAAAATCAAAATCTAGATCAATTAATTCCAGCACAAAAGTCTACCAGAAATCTAGACGTCGTGATCGGTTGTGGGAGGAGCACAGTAGCTCTCTGTGCCATTCTGAAGCAGCTGGAGCCTCGACGGACCTTCAACGTGCAGATCCAGCACCCGCGCGTGCCACTCGCGTGGTTTGACGCTGTGGTGGCACCCAGACACGACTTTCCTGCTGGAAAAGCGGGTCCTGGTAACGTTTTTCTTACGTCAGGAACGGTACACGACATCACTCCCGAGCTGTTAAAGACGCACGATGACGAATGGAGCAACGAGTTACATGGAAAGCTGCAGGGTAGAAGGAAACGCGTCGTGTGGCTGCTAGGAGGACCATGTCGTGGATTTGCCTTCACAGAAAAAGATGCGGAGAAAATGGTGGAAGAGTTTGTAAAAGCTCTTCCATTGGAAGAAAACGTGGCAGTGCTCGTGACGTTCTCACGACGGACGCCGGAGAAGGTTCAACGTATAATTCGTCTCAAGTTGAAGACTTATTATCCAATTCCTGGCCAATTAATCGTGTGGGAAGGTACTGAGCGACGAAATCCATACTATGCACTGCTGTCCACGGCGACCTGCATCGTGACTACACCTGACTCGATTTCTATGACGACGGAGGCCATTGCGGCGGGCAAGCCAGTGTTCACTATTGGGGTGGAGCACTGCAAGGTAAACCAGCTCTGTTTTTATGAACTGGGTTCACTTGCTGAATGTGTTCTGCTCTTATGAACAGGGTAAATTCCAGCGCTTCCATCAATCCCTATTCGAGTTTAAAGCTACAGCTCCATTCACTAGCGATGCAGTGGCTGCTGCACTCGTTCGTTGTGATGGCGAATGGAAAGGTGCCTCTACATGTACTGCGACTGCCTTTTTAGAGCACGAGATTGACACAATTGTAGATTCAATCGCCAAGCAAATCCATGTGGCGCTTGATCGAATAGACTGAACAAACAAACGCACTAAACTGATTTTATTCACGAGTTATGAGTAACAACCAGCTCGTGCTTGACTGGAAATGCATTAGTTTTGCCGAGCAACTGCTTCAGGGACGCAATCAGGAAATCGCTTCTCGATGAAGTTGTCGGTTGGGAAAGTAAAGAGAAATGAAATGAAGGTGCTGGGATGGCAGCTTTGACGGCTTCCTGCACGCCGAAAATGAATGGCAACTGGACCGCCAGCTTACTCGTCGTCGCTCTCGTCCTCGCTCTCCTCTTCGGCATTCTCCAGCCACTCGACAAATGGCTGCAGCAGAGCCTTCAGCTTTGCAGCAAGGTCGTCTGTGACAGCCCAGTGCGCATACTCTGTACGAACACCGTTGTTGGCCCAAGCCACGAGACACTCCTCCTCCAGAAGGTCCTCATCGTACAACAGCTTTAGCAGGATCGGGTACGAAGTCAGCAGTTCCGCGTGTTCCACAGCACAGAAGTGCTCCACAAGAGCCAAGAGCTGGTACTGAGAGTGCTGACCATCAATGATCTTCACCAGAACGGGCGCATACTTAGCAACCTGGTTGCTCGCCAGCACCTGCTTCGAGAACGCAGAGCGGAAGAACACGACTAGGCGGTCAGTGACGGGAAGAGCGGCGTACGTCTGCTGGCGGCAAAGCTCGTCAAAGATTTCCGACTCTGAGTGGATCTCGGCCAGGAAGCGCTGCAGGTTCGACACAGCCGAGTCCAGAGCGTTCTCGTCATCCACCTGAAGGTTGTCCAGCGTAGCAACAACCTCCGCAGCCGCAGCCGTCTCCATGGCAGCAGCAGCGGCGGCCTCGATGGCTTCAGCCTCAGCAGCACGCGCCGCCACAGCCTCCGCCGAGAGGTCCGTGTGCCACACCACTTCATCGTCCTCCTCGGCCTCAGAAACCTCCTTGTCCGAGTGTTTGTCCTTGTGGTGTTTCTTCTTCTTGTCCTTCTTGTCTTTTTTGTCCTTCTTGTCTTTCTTTTCCTTCTTCTCCTTCTTTTCCTTCTTCTCCTTGGTAGCCGACTCGTCCTCGGGCTCATCATTGGATTTCTTCTCCTTCTTCTCCTTCTTTTCTTTCTTAAGTTTCTTCTTGTCGTCCTTGCCACCACGCTTGGCTGCCGTGTGCTCCTTAAAGATGAACGTCGTGAGCTTGTGGTTCATGTCCACGGGCTCCACTGCACCACAGGCGTAACACTTGTGGAAGATGAGCTGACCCTTAAACTTGTACTTGGTCTCCGGAAGACGGCATTGAGGACACAGCACAAAGCCCTCAATGTACTTGGTCAAGTGCTGCTGCATCATGGGCGCCTCAAATGCGCCGTTCACAATAGCACGGTCCGTCTTATCGTCGTACTTGGACTGCGCGCCGAGCTCACAACCGAAGAATTTGCACACTTCAGCCGTCGACCGGTGGAGCGACGTAGCAATGTCGGCACAGTTCACCACGAGTGTCTTGATTCCGTTACCGCGGCCCTCAATCTTGGCCATCAGCCGCGGCATCCGGTAACGATACTCTGGGTCGTCAACCGACTGGGTTCCTGCAATGTTCATGAGCGACATCTTGACTGGGTGTTAAACGTTAGTTTCTTCTTCTTCTTCTCTTGGTCTTGTGGGAAGGAGAGCTCTAAATTAGCTGAAAAAGAGCGACTGATCCGTTTGAAACGTGAGCGAAATCACGTGAGCGGATGAAGAATCAGACGACAAATGGTGGCGGAGGGGATGATCCGGGGGATGGCGCACAACTTCCTGTCTCTTGCGAGTGGACGCACTACTCGAATCAAACTGATTGCACGGGATTTGCAAACGCATGCACTGAAGCCAAATCGCGAGGGTCGGCGGGCGCTGGGACGTCGAGCTGTCTGTCGGGTGAGGACGGGCGGGGAGAGGAAGAGCCGAGGGCGGCTTGGCTTTCTCTCGGAGGGCTGAGGCGTCGGCGCTTGGGGGCCAACGGTGTCGAATGGAAACTGACAGGCACAACTTCGTCGCTGCTCTCTCTCGTCTATTTTTAGCCAATGGCGTGCCATATGCGTGGATTGGTTGAAATAAAGAAGCTTCACTTCAGTATACTGAAATGAAGTGCACTTGTAACAGCAGCTTGTCATTCGTTAAAATAATGACAATCATGATTCGCTAAAAGTACTGCCTACTCGGCCAATGGGATGCGCCTCTCGCGAGTGCAAGTGGTGGAGACGGTGTGGAGTACCGGTAGGCCTATGTCGCCGATAACATCTTCCAGTTTTCCCACTGCGACGGTTCCTATGTCTACATACAGCTAGGAGAGACGACCCTTGGTCTGCAAAATTCGCCAAATCTAATGGTGAGGCTGCGACCAAGTGGTCCACTTGAAGTAGATAAAGGTTTGTTTGATTACCGGTACCGGTACCGGTAAAAGACGAAAGGTGGCAATAAAGTATTGAATAATTGGAAACAATTATTGGTTTGATTGCGTACTGCAATCTAGAATGGGCTCCACAATCAATGTTTAAAGAGACAAATTCTTGGTACACTTGGTAGTGAGAAGCTTGCAGGTAAGTGATACAACATCACTTTGAGCACAAACACGAAGCTGATAAACAAATACGGTTCTACGTGTGGAGACTTGCGATCGGAAATGTTTCTAACGGTATAAATGAGATGTAGGTGACTGAATTCATGAAATTATAATCTGGGTCACTTCTTTGCTAGTGAAGAGTGTCATTTTTGTTTGATTTTAGAGGAAATGCTCTAACGTGCCAGTTACGAAATGTTTTGTATCAAATTAGTGTCAAGAACGCTGCAACTGTCCCAGCCAGAGTGCTTCGATGTGTAGTGCTCTGGACAAAAGCTTTCCGTAGATAACTGCATAAATGCATAGAATAACACAACGATATGATGATACAAATACAGTACCGTAATTCCCGTTGAACTGACACCGTGGGTGTTCATATATGCCACTCTATTTTTGTATCTGAAAAAACTGGTGGACGGGACTTTTGCCAAAAGTGTCAAATCCGAGCCGATTGGTGGCTACGTATCAGTGCACGCACCTGGATTTTTTTATCATCACACAGTTTTCCATTTCAAAAACGACCATGCCGATGGTGCAGTGCGAAATGGAAAAAACAAAATCAAGTTCACACTGAGTGAGAAAAACTCTATTGTGACAGAAGCTTATTCAAAACCCCGCAACTTACTTGCCACGGCACGATAAATACAATTGTGATCACGCCAGCATCAAAAAGTGGAAGGAGAAGCTGTCCGTCGCGTCCAACGCCACGCTCAAGCAACATGGAGGCAACAAATCATTTCACCGGGGCCGCTCCCCACTCAACTCGTCTTCTTTTGACGATCTCATCCTGTTCTTTGATAACACTCGCATGATGCATCGCCCCGTGACAACACGCATGCTGAGCCCCGAATACAAGCGGCTCAACCTAGCCGACGACAACATCAATGTTTCCTACTGTGCGCTGCAATAATGGGTCAATATTTGTTTGATTCATGTGGTTTTTGCAATAATGGGTAAATATTTATTTGATTAATGTGGTTTTGTGGCTCAATATTTGCGTGATTATTGTGGTCCCTTTTTATCCGAAAAAATGCACAGGTGGTGGGTGGTGGTGTCAGTTCAACGGGAATTACGGTAGTTGCTGTTTCTTTGAATTTCATGACAGAAACGGACTTTTTTACTTTTCTTTCAGTCAGTTTGTTCTTGTTTTATCACCAGGACCACGAGTGTAGACTTTGCGCTGCGTCAAAATCCAGCTCTTAGTAGCCTAGAGCACAACACCAGATCCATCTCCAAATATCTTGGACCACCGCCAAACCTTTCACTCAGCGAAGCTTGCACTCACGGAAACATTCCTCTGTTGGACTGGATTTGGTCTTCGAGCTGCGCAAATGCTGAGGACCGAACACCAGGTTGGTCTCTTACGAACTACTTGCATTCGGATCCACATTACTATTGTTGGCAGTTCTCGAAATTGCTGTACGTCGCTTCTGGAAGAGGCGATACAGAGACTGTGGTGGCTGTTTGACCATTTTCATAAGTGTGAAGCACCATTTGAGGTGGTAGAAGCTGCTCTACAGGGTGGCCATCTTCACGTACTACAACTTCTTCGGGAACATCGATCGCCGAACGAGGGCATAGATACTTCAAGTGTAACGCTTACAAATCAAGTACGTCAAAGGCGCAATGAAGCTATTCCAGGTGGCGTGGCGTGCACTGTACAGCTCGTAGGCTGCGATGATGAAGAGGATTGGGGGGATATGGTAATTATGGAAGCTGTGGAGAATGGACAACTGAAGGAATGTTTGAACAATGGCATGCGTCTTGGATGTTATGATAGACGGACCGCCATTGAGCACGCTTTGGATATCGATCACCCTGAGTTTGCAGAGGAGCTATTACCCAATGGTAGTATTCTCCTAGACTACGCTGATCGTTGCCATCAGCCTCAGATTATTGAGAAGATGGTTGAAACTGGGCGTGTACAATGGGATGAGAACGATAACCTATTTTGCGGGTCATATACGGGTCAGGTCTAAGATAGGTCTTTAGACCTAAACGATGACCTGCTGGAAAGACGAGAGCTCGCGCGCAGCTCGAACATGCACCTAGGTGTGACCTACAGAAAAGGGCACTTTGACTTTTGGGGTACTTTTTCCAAATGGGCATTTCTTTTAGAAGTCGTCGCCCCCCCTTAAAGCACCAAGAATTTCGTCAGGCGGCGACGGCGGCGCGCGGGTCGGTTTGCTGGGTCGAGGCATCCCGTTGATGGGGCGTTCACGTGCGCAGGAAGTGACAGAGTGACTGAGACGAGGGCGCCGTCTCGCTTAACCCCCCCCCCAAAACTAGGTTGAAGTTTCCTTTGTCCGATCTGACTCTACACAGGGCTTGCAATATGCAGTTTTAAGTTGCTTCTTTTGCTTTAGACAACAGCTTTGTTGCCTTTGCTTTGTTAAGAGCGATGCGGCTGAGCCTAGGGCGAATGAATGCAGAAATGCATAAATTAGTTCAAGCTTGTCTACGCGAGTGTAGCGCCTACTAGTGCCCGCGAGGCAAAGAAAACGATGTCAATTATGGGTTGTCCACAATGCATGGCAGGTTTCCCATGAAGTTGCCGGAAAAAGAAGGCTCATCCCCCAAAATGGGTGTACCTCTGAGGGCTCAACAACATACCCTTTTTTCGAGTTCACAGGCAGGTCTGGGCGCTAAGACCTAATGCGTGACCAAGAAAAAAACGTGGTGAAGGGTCGCCAGTAGGTCGAAGGACCTATCTTAGACCTGACCCGTATATGACCCGCAAAAAAATCTACCATGAGAACTATGCTGCCTGTGCTCTGAGCAATGTCGCTAAAAGCGGGAATAAGGAACTCATGGAGCAATTACTTCAACTTCATTCTCCCCTTCAACAAGATCATATGATGTGGAAAAGGGCTTGGAAAGATGCCTTTTCTGAAGCCTGCTCACACGCCAAGTTGGCAGTAGTGGTGTGGCTAAGGGACCACTCTTTAGGCCACGAAGTCTGTAAAAAAGGGAAGAATGCGTCTGGACAAACGAACCACCCGCTTGTCTTGGCAGCTCAGAGAGGGCACATCCAAGTAATGCAATATCTTCACGACCATGGATTATTTACTGACGCAACTGCTTGGACTACTAAGTGTTTGAATCGTAACAGTCCGTTAATCTCAGTGAAGTGGTTAGCTAATTATCTCTGGTTTGATCAGCCCCAACAATTTCGCTGGGCTACAGCCGAGGCAGCGAGATCTGGACGATTGGACTTGTTGAGTTTTTTTCAGAGCTTGGATAATGCTCAAAGGTACGAAGCTGAAGGGAATAGAAGAAGACGAATAGGCCCAAGCTTTTCGTGGTCTGGTACTGGGCAGCTGGTGGTGGTCACGTGTCTGTTCTGAAATGGTTGCAAGAGAATATCCCTGGGGAATTTAGCAGTGACTACCGAGCCATGTCCTTCGCAGCTTATGGGGGACATCTTGACACAATTAAATGGTTGCATGCAAATCGACCAGAAGAACGTTCATTCGATTCATTCTGCCGTGCAGCTCAAAGAGGGAATTATGAGATGGTGAAATGGCTGTACGAAAATCGTCCAGGGTCGCGCACAAGTGAAGCTCTCGTGCAAGCGATACGTTATGGTCACATACGCATCGCGTACTGGCTTCGCAAGAAGTATCCCGATTACATAGTCAATGAGAATTCTTTAGAATCTGATCAAAGACTGGTTACATGTAGTGGTGGCTGGAAATTGAGTAACGCATTAGAAACGCTGCTATTCCTGCGTGAGCTCTATCCTGGCGTGTTCACTCCGGGCTTTCTTCGGGTCATGCGAGATGATTATTCGGGCCACTTATGCAAGTACTCGCACACTGCTGATCTCATTCTGGGCTGGCTTGAGGAAAAGTATCCTAGTACGGCAAACACTATTGATTACTAGCATAGTGCGTGCGTTGCCTTCATTCAATACATTAGTGTGCCTGTCGCTCGTCGACCCTCAAGATAGTTTGCATTTGTTTTTTCGTCTTAAAATTAACCTCGAGTGAAGCGCTTGATGGAGTTCTCTTAATACTCTGGGGTTAAACAATCCACGCTTCTGGATCTGTCTGTGGCCCGGGACTGTTAGTTGACAACCTAAAAAAATAGCTTCACAATCAAAGTTTAAAGAGACAAATTCTTGGTAGTGAGAAGCTTGCAGGTAAGTGATATAATACCACTTTGAGCACAAACACGAAGCTGATAACAAATACGGTTCTACGTGTGGGAGACTTGCGATCGCAAATGATTCTAACGATATAAATTAGATGTTAGGTGACTGAATTCATGAAATTATAATCTGGATCACGTCGCTATGAACAGTACATTTTTGTTTGATTACGATCCAGTTCTGACTGTACGAAATGTTTTGGATCAAATTATTAATGCAAGAACGCGCAACTGTTGACCCAGTCGAGCACCTCTTTCTTTTTTCACTTAGGAAACGAGTTACGCCTGCTTCCCATTGCCAATTGCGAATTAAGCCGAACTGTGAGTTCAATCATAAGAGGTTGAAGACGAGTGAGGAAGTGACCCGGGTTTGTATTTGATACTACGTAGTAAATTAATATTCCGGCTTGTATTTGATACAGGGCTTGTATTGTTAGAACCTCGAGACCAAATCTGACACGGGGGTTGTATTTTATACGTAGTTTCTAACGGTAAAATCCGTTATAATATACTGTAGTACTACATGTAGTACACAGTAGTAGGATTTTTCAAAGAGCCTACTACGTAGTATAATATAGGCTCTTTGCGTATCCATATTATGGATACTGGGCTCTTTGAAAAATTTGTTGCCAACTACAAGTACAAAATACACACAAAAGTTTTTCACAGTGTACTGTAGTGACAAAATTGACGTTTTATATCTTTACGCTTATCGCACGTCGACGGGTGTTTTTGACTATCTAATGCTGCTGGCCCCTTACGGCATAGCGTCGTCCGGACGCTTGATAATGACCGTCTTGTTCTCGAGGTACTGTTGCAGACCCGGTTCGCCCTGCTCGCGACCGAGGCCCGAGTTCTTAAATCCACCGAACGGCGTATTGGGCTCAATCACGGTGTAGCAGTTCACGTACACGGTACCGGCGCGCACGCTGTTGGAGATCTTAATGGCATTGTCCAGGCTAGACGTCACCACGCCAGCACCAAGGCCGAATTCCGAGTTGTTAGCACGCTCAATGACCTCATCGATGGTTTTAAACTTAATGATGGACATCACGGGGCCGAAGATCTCCTCGCGAGCGATAGCCATGTCTTCCGTCACATCGGCGAAGACCGTGGGCTCGATGAAGTAGCCCTTGTTTCCCCAGCGCTTGCCGCCGGTCACAAGGCGAGCTCCGTCATTCTTACCAGACTCGATGAAGCCCAAGATCTTATCGAATTGCTTGTTGTCAATCTGCGGGCCGTGCTGCGTGGTCAGGTCCGATGGTTGACCGATTTTCATTCGATGTAGCCCAAGATCTTATCGAATTGTTTGTTGTCAATCTGCGGGCCGTGCTGCGTGGTCAGGTCCGATGGTTGACCGATTTTCATGGCCTGAGCAGCTTCACCCGAGCGGCGAACGAACTCATCATAGATACCCTCTTGCACGTACACGCGGCTGCCAGAAATACACACCTGGCCAGCGTTGAAGAACAGACCCATCTGCGACTGCTGAATGGCCTTGTCCAAATCCGCATCGTCGAGAATGATATTGGCAGACTTCCCGCCCAGCTCCAGCGAAATGCGCTTGAGGTTGTCAACGTGCGCCGTGCGCATGATGTTCATGCCCGTCGCGGTGGAGCCCGTGAACGCGATCTTGTCCACCTTGGGGTGCTGCACCAGGTGAGCACCGACAGTAGCACCACCACCCGTCACGATGTTGACCACACCTTCGGGGAACCCAGCCTCGACAATGAGCTCAGCAACGCGCAGAGCCGTGAGTGACGACTGCTCGGCAGGCTTGACCACCACCGTGTTGCCCGTAGCAAGAGCAGGGCCTAATTTCCAGCTAAGCATGATTAATGGGAAGTTCCAGGGGATGATTTGTCCGCACACACCCACAGGCTCTTGCTTGGTGTAGCAAAGATACGGGCCTGAAATAGGGACGGTGGTGCCGTGGATCTTGTCAGCCCAGCCGGCGTAGTAGCGGATAACGTTCAAACAAGCCTGCACGTCCAGTACACGAGTCACGCTGCGTGGCTTGCCGGCGTCAATGGACTCGAGCTCGGCGAGTTCGTCGCCGTGCTTTTCGATGAGGTCTGCGAGGCGGTGCATCAGACGGCCACGCTCAGCAGCGTCCATGGTGCGCCATGGGCCGTTAAAGGCAGCCCGCGCAGCGTCCACAGCAGCGTCGACATCAGCAGTGGTGGCCTCGGCGACAGATGCGATCTTGTCCTCCGTGGCAGGGTTAATGCTGTCGAAAGTAGCACCGTTCGATGATGGCACAAACTTGTTGTTGATGAACATGTTGGTCTGCATCCTGGGCATCTGCACGGAGAACTGGCGGGACAGCAGACTGGCCGACGAGGCCTTGACCGTCGTGGCAGCAGCAGAGCGGACCGCAAGGGTGCGAGGCAGGCGGCGCAGGATCTGGCGTTGCATGGCGGTAGTGGGTCCGGAGTGAGATGCAAAAAGCGGAATGGCACTGATAGGGGATCAGTTATTAATAGTTTGTGTGCGTGGCGGTTACAGGTACTGGAGGGATGTCAACGCCAGCAAATCGCAGCTGGTCTCCTCAATTGCCTCCTTTTAGACGTACAGTACCTCTAATTATTTAATATTAACTCATTTAATTAAAACTTATTTATATCGAATTATTTAAATAGTATTTTCGAGTTGGGAGGCTCATTCCCTTAAAAATCAATTTGTTCTATTAATATCCTGCCGATTTAGAGGTGCTGACGTACGGATATTTGACTCGGTTACGTTTCACTGGAGCCGCACCTAGTGCAGGATTTGTTTCAGCGCACACATCAGTCACAGTGGGTACGAGGTATTTGACCTGGGGTCTACATCTATTTACGATTATGGCAGGCGGTCCCGAACCTTGGTTGAACGTTCGCGAGCCGTCGTGGTGCTGTCTTTTACATTGCGAGTGCAAGTTGTCTCCACATGCAGTCCTGGTTGTTTCTACATAGGAGAATAAATATCCCCAGGTTGGTGCTGCAACCCGCCACGTTATCTTGCAGCTCGATTGACAATGAATAACAAAAAGTAGATTCACGAAGTTCACAACCTGGTTTCAAGTTGAGAATTGCAACTGGTTCATACAGTATTCGCTATATCACCATTGGAGAATCTCTAGAACCATATGAAGCTCGCAATCAGAGCGGAAGCTTACCGGTAGTACCGGTACATGTACTACAATACATGTACACGCTATATCACCATTGGAGAATCTCTAGAACCATATGAAGCTCGCAATCAGAGCGGAAGCTTACTGGTAGACTACAGTAGACTACTGTAGTACTGTAGATGAATCGATTACCGTGCATCGGCGCCGTCGGTTGAAGCAACGCCAGATTCCCAGGGCAGTCTTTTCTTTGACGTGCTGGTGAGCAAGCTCTTAAACCTTTGTGAGACCTTAAGCTTTCACTGCCCGGTAAATGTTCGGGTCGTTTTCTTTTATTCAATAATAGTCACTCGTGGATTCGGTCGGGTTTTCCATGCTACCGGTATCCTCAAGTTACTTGAGTCAAGTATATTTACGATGTGCAAACTGCAATGGTCGCCACGTGGGCCGGAGTTGCCCTGACAAGGAATTGTCTTTTAACGACGCCTTGCCCGCCATGAGCGAAGCGAAATTGGCAAGAATACGACCCACCCGACCCGACCAGAATACGACCCCGAAAGAAGGCTACCAATACCAAGGCACCTACCGACAGGTAGAGAATCTACGGTAATTGTTTCAGCCGAAGCGGCATCCTTGAGTAGGTTAACGCGAACGCCATTTCACCAGTGCTTTACCCGCAGGCTCGTCTACAACTTGATTAATGCGCAGTACAGTAGTGAAGTAACTGTACAATATTGGTGTACTTCTCCGTTTACCGAAGAGTTTTAGGGTTTATCGTTGTCTGGCGTGGGTCTCGACAATCCACTTCAGTCTCTTCGTCTCTGATAGTAATCGCTTACTGTATACAGGTGGCCTTACATGTATTACAGTTCCACTAGGTCTCGACACGTCCGACACGAGGCCATTCCCTCTCTAGACCTTTCACTATTAATGAATGGTACACGTACGTAGTCAGACTTGGATACAAGAGCTCATAACAGACAAATCAGGACGAGTTAGAGGTCCACAGCGGACCCGTGAGTCACGGGCCGTAACAAGAGTGTTGCAGGTATTGAATCGGTGTGGTTACCGCAACACAAGGGCAGACGGGGTAGTAAGGAGGGGGTGGAAGCCAATCAGCTCGGCCAGCCTTAACGCCTGTGGTTTAAGGTCCGTGTGCGGAGCACCCGTACTTAAACCCAGGACCAACCATGATAACATCTCGAGCAACGTAGGGTTGCTTACACTTTCTCAGGGTTTGTTTAGGTTGAGGCTGTGCGATATGTTTCATGTCGAATCGCCGATCTTTTGAGGATTTGAAAGAGATGACATCCAGCCTGTAGGGCCATTCCCTCTCTAGACCTTTCACTATTAATGAATGGTACACGTACGTAGTCAGACTTGGATACAAGAGCTCATAACAGACAAATCAGGACGAGTTAGAGGTCCACAGCGGACCCGTGAGTCACGGGCCGTAACAAGAGTGTTGCAGGTATTGAATCGGTGTGGTTACCGCAACACAAGGGCAGACGGGGTAGTAAGGAGGGGGTGGAAGCCAATCAGCTCGGCCAGCCTTAACGCCTGTGGTTTAAGGTCCGTGTGCGGAGCACCCGGACTTAAACCCAGGACCAACCATGATAACATCTCGAGCAACGTAGGGTTGCTTACACTTTCTCAGGGTTTGTTTAGGTTGAGGCTGTGCGATATGTTTCATGTCGAATCGCCGATCTTTTGAGGATTTGAAAGAGATGACATCCAGCCTGTAGAGATGCTGGTTTTGTACTAAAGCTTAATAAAGGTTATAAGTTATGAAGGTGTTTGTGCTGCCTACTGGTAGCTTTTTTGGGGGCAATAATATTGCTTTTCCACAACTTTTGGGGTCAATCGATACTTCATTAGTGGGCAGACATGACCATCCGCTCATCCAAAAAGGGACGAGGAGAGGCGGGTCTTTAATTCCTAGCTACGTGTCTGAAGTAGAAATGAGCTACTACTGGTGGCTAGGAGCTTGGCAAGATAATTAGTGTGTAAAACACCATTTCCTTTATTCCGCAAACTCCATATGGAAATACACCTTTCCACAACTTTCGGGGTCAATCGATACTTCATTAGTGGGCAGACATGACAAGGGTTTGTTTAGGTTGAGGCTGTGCGATATGTTTCATGTCGAATCGCCGATCTTTTGAGGATTCGAAAGAGATGACATCCAGCCTATAGAGATGCTGGTTTTGTACTAAAGCTTAATAAAGGTTATAAGTTATGAAGGTGTTTGTGCTGCCTACTGGTAGCTTTTTTGGGGGCAATAATATTGCTTTTCCACAACTTTTGGGGTCAATCGATACTTCATTAGTGGGCAGACATGACCATCCGCTCATCCAAAAAGGGACGAGGAGAGGCGGGTCTTTAATTCCTAGCTACGTGTCTGAAGTAGAAATGAGCTACTACTGGTGGCTAGGAGCTTGGCAAGATACTTAGTGTGTAAAACACCATTTCCTTTATTCCGCAAACTCCATATGGAAATACACCTTTCCACAACTTTCGGGGTCAATCGATACTTCATTAGTGAGCAGACATGACCATCCACAGACATGACCATCCGCTCATCCAAAAAGGGACGAGGAGAGCGGAGCCCCCAGAATGGGTATGAGCATGCCCACTAACGAAGTGTAGTGTTGCCCTTGGTCCCGGCGACAAGTTTGGTTGCCAGCGATGAGACAGACTCCTGGCACAAGCTTGTGTATGTCTTGAATGAATCTGAAACCCAGCGACCGTGAAACTGAATCGTCAGTGTGTAAACGCCTGCTCGATACATGTGAGTTGCACCGCCCGCGCGAAGTGAGTTCGAACTGAACTTCTTGGGGTCTTCACCGGTGTGCGCAGCCGCTTTCTTAATAGCAGCTGAGATATGGGACGTCGTGATACATGCCGGCTTGCCCTTTGATCCGATGTACACAGCAGCAGGTATGTTAGCGGGTAGACTCCCGCGTGTCCTGATGAGAATCAGTGCACCGAAAACTGGTCACAGAAATCGATGTCCCGACCGGTAGAGCATCCGTGCGGTGGGTGTCCCACCTTGATTAGTCTTCGACCCTCGAAGTCTCACGTGAACCGACCAAGCTGCAGCGGCGTTTAGCGTAGGCCTTTCATTGACATCCAGAGTGACTAGACCCTCTGCCCTTAGGGCGAACCACTTGAACGAGGAACCATTAATGGCAGCGATCTCTGATCGTC